>JAOEHI010025347.1:9464-26203 GCA_025447815.1 Percopsis transmontana
TGTTGTCAGCATTCTTTAAGCATGGCTTCCATGTTTATGTGTTTTGTGTATTTATATATTCAATCCAAGTGCACAAATAACTGTACAACCAAAAAAATTTGGTTGTACATTGAACCCTCCCATTTATTCTTTTAAGGGGGACCTTCATGTTCATTAAAATAATGTAAAACTTATTTATAATTTAATATTTTAAATTTTTTTGTATTGGCAGTAGATTTTATGTAGATATTCACTCGTGGGTCTGTTTTTGATTTAGTTAAGATAAATTCTACATCCTTCACTGATAATTACAAGGGGAATAATATTCCGATGATCCCAGCATACATTAGAATTCTGCAACTCAAAGCAATGAAGTTAAAAGAAACCTTGTGGAGTGCAGTATTATTGGTCCCGATCTGCCATCTACTGGTGAAATCCTGACACTACAGTGAAGTGAAGCTATTGCTGGTAGCATCACAGCAGTGTTTGCTTATGCGGGCATTTATTTTGAAATGAATTACACCATCAGCAACGCAGTGACGTATATGTAGGTCCTGGTTAATTCTGTAAAGGCACACTGTACTTTTATGGGGATCAGGCCCCTGACTTTCCAGTCACGGGACGGCCGTGTGCTGCTAGGCCCGCCTGACCTAGTTCCCTCTTCGGGTAGCTTCCTCTGTGCCAGTGTGCTGTCCAACGATAAGCTTGCAGGGTCTATCGTCACCAGAAGCAAACTTCCTCCCCAGCCAAGGAAACCGTGCCTGGGTTCTTCCCTTCCTGACATGACGAGCTTTCACAACACACAGAATGACATTGCTACAAGTGTGTGGTGAAGCAACGACAAGGACCTGTCAAAGTGACAAGTGGATTGTTAAAATAGAAAACCACACACCAGGGAAAATAGATGCATCATGACACTAAAACACAGGAAGGAAAGAAAAAAAATGGGCCCTTAACGTAGAGCAATGTGTCCGACCCCTCCGCAGGTGCGCGACGGGGCCATGAACTGCCTGGTGGAGATCTACCGCCACGTGGGGGAGAGGGTGAGGATGGACCTGGGAAAGAAGGGGCTCCCCCAGTCACGGTATGTTGACGTCTTCACCCCTGCGTCTCCCAGAATGCACCCTTCCAACTTCCCCCTTCTTGTACAAAGCTCAACGGTCCATGACCACACAGCCGTGTACACTATGAACCACTTCTGAACTTAGAAAGTGATGTGGGGTGTTGTAGTACGAATACTTAAAAACGGTGACACAATGTAAGGGGGAAAAAGCTAATTTCTTTATTGACTGCTATATAGTGTAATATGGTCAGTTAGTCAGTCTGCAACCATATTTCTCCTAGGAGATCAGAAATCTTTTCTTATTCCAGAACATTGCCAGTAGCCTGCAGTTTAATCCTCATTCATCAGGGGCTGATCAGTTAGTCGATGAATGTGCTAGCTAGTGTCATCATTAACCAGCCTTTATATTGTGGTTGGTCTTCATTTCCAACGGTTACTGTTTCCAATAGTATTATCTAGTGGGATGCAGCAGTTAACTGTCAGTATATTTTGGGATGCATAAAGTGGGGAGATCTTATCCTGGCCTATTTAATCGCTCCCAGGAGAATCCTGAACGCTCTGAAATGAGGCGGTTTTTAGCGGCCAAGCGGTTACATTGACCTAAAGGCAGCGATATTTTCCACAGTTGTGTAATTTTGTTCCCAGGTGTGGCTGCAGCACCATCTCAATGTTACCTGAATGACCTGAGTCCGTTCTGGTTTGTTGTGTGCCTTTCACAGATTGAATGTCATCTTCGCTAAATTTGATGAAGTCCAAAGATCAGGGAACATGGTTCTGTCACCAGTGTCTGGTAAGTTAACGCTCATTTGGAATGATGCTAGTATTGTGTTGTACTGTTTACTATGGTCACGCTATAGCCCTGGTGCTGTATATAGCCCTACACAAACTTGGCCTGCTGTGCTTATGGGACGCTATTGTTTTCACTTTAATCTGCCTCGGGTGAAATGTTCCTACAACTTCTCAGTTTCCATTCGTCGGCAGGCAGTGTTTGCCATCTTTCACTTGTGGAATGCAACCTGAGCCTGGCTCTTTGTACTCGAGCAGCGATGAGGTTTCAGGAAAAATGACCCCGCGGGGCTGGGATAGAAAACAGTGAAAGGACCCTCGTATACACCACAGAAAAAAGGCCCTCTACCTCAGAACACTTTAATAGAATGTTATTGGAGGTTAGTTGGTGGTTGACATGGTTGTTCTTGTTGTTCTTGTTGTTCTTAAGATCTCCACAATGCAACGTTGTTATGTGGAAGCGGTTTTATTTTGGTCAGTTAATATTTTCTGCTATTAATATTTTCATATCTATTAATATTTTTGTTTGTTTGTTTTTAATGCAGTAAGATTAAGCAGGATGGGGAGGCAGGATAGTCTAGTGGTCTGGGTGTTGGACTCCCTGCCAGAAGGTCATGGGTTCTATCCCCAGAGTTGGCCTACCTGTAAGCATCCTTGAGCAAAATGCCTAACCCCTACCTGCGCCATGTAATAGCAGCATAATTGTAAGTAATTGTAAGTCACTTTGGATAAAAGCGTCTGCTAAATGGCCTAATTATAATCAAGCATCTTTATACTAACATGTTTTGTAGGCCAGCATTACCCCACTGAATATCTAAACACCTTTCCCTCCCTTCCAAAATATAGTTGAAGTTAAAATGTGTATCTCACGAACTCATCTTTGACTTTTAACTCAACCTAACTTTATCTCTGGGCTCGTGTACCGGCCTTATCAGTGTGCTCACAAGGGCTTGCTTACTGCTGCTGGGCCTACCACTGCAGAGAGCGAGACCTTGTTACATTGTGAAATGCCCCAAGATTGTTGCCTGGCTATTCTGGGATGACGTCGGTGGACACAGAGCCCTCAGTATTTCTGCAGCCGCTTTATTCTCCAGGCTTTTCCAAATAAGATAATTTCCCTTCCAACTGTTTGAACAAAATTCCCGGTTTAACTCTCATTATGTTGTTTTTCATTGGAATTAAACACATCTTTCAATGCTGTTGAGCCCTCTCCTAACTAAAGGCCAATAAAGGAAGGTTCCCTGGCTGCTAGCTGCCACTTCAAAGGCCCCTGTATTGTCAGCTGCCCCAGACAACTGACAGGGGACATGACTATCACCTGAGCAAGGGGGTGGAAATCATCGTGTTGGCCTGGATTCCAGGGGAGGGAGGAGAGAATCAGAGAGAGAGAGAATCAGAGAGAGAGAGCGGTTGCAGGGGTAAAAAAAAAACGAAGAAAATAAAGAAAAACAGGACCGTACTGTAACTCGGCAAGCACTGCGCTCTTATTTTGGAAGAGGGTCGCCAGCTGTCGTTTGTGCAGTCACCAGATTAGGTTGGAGGGGGGAGGAGAGAGAGAGAGAGAGAGAGAGAGAGACAGACATTGCAGCCTTTCGCCACCAGGACGGCAGACAGAACAGTAGTATCCGCCTGTCGTTTTCCATTGCCGAACGGGCTGAGTAAAGTCGAGCGAAGTCTCTCCAGGTAAATATCAGCTGTGCTTGTAAGCCTTTCAAATAGGTCTATTTTTGTCTAAGCCTGCGATTCTACAGTACTGTATGTCGTTTGACTTGGCTTTTTGCTTTTCTGGCTGTGTGTTTCCGTGATAACTGCTACTGTACGAGGCAGTTGTGGTCCCAATGTGCGTTTCCTTGGATAATGACTGTGAATGCTGTGTGTAAGCTTAGTGGAGTGTGTAAGCCTAGCAGTAGCATCTGTCTATACTCCTGACCTGGGCCTGCGCAGTTTTAACTATAGTGGCGGTCGATGATGTTAGCAATTTTTCTTGTAAACAAGATTATTAATCACAGTTAAGAATTGATGGTTTGGTTAGATAGTGCAGTCATATGCTGGAACCATGCTGGAAACGATGAATCCTCTTTGGCAAAACGGACCACTGTTTATCAAACTCGTGTAATGTACGGTGTTGCATTTGCATTTATTTTTTTTTTGACTTGAGATCAAATTAATAGCAGTGCTGAAACTAATAATATCAGTGCCAGTTTAGGTCTACTCTTAATACGTTTAGATGGTGATGTAATAGTAATTTTTCATCCCCAAATGTAGGCTGCGGTTTCTGATGCCCCCTATGTCTTTACAGCACTAAATTGCAATGAATTGATTATTGCAGTACGAGACTGGCAAGGTGTAGAGCTGTTAAAATAGGTTGGCACATCCCAGTATACTGTATTTGGTACCATAGGACAGCATAGTGTACTTTAGCAGATGGCTCTTTTGTTAAAAGTGTAGAAAATCCATTTCATGTGACTTTTATTTAGCTAGGAATTGATAAATAAATGCTGGTGCTACTGTTTTACTGCTGACTCCTAATTCTGTACTGTCCCGAACTAGATCCATTGGTTTTACTGAAAGATAAGACTTCATTAGCTTGGGATTACACAAGACTGCTCTCTACTAGTAAAAAAATACAACAGTTTGCTTTAATTCAGATACAATCTCCTTGTTGTACTAGTGTGTACTAGCAGCTGTGGAGCCTTCCTGAATAATGACGTGATCATAGGGCTGAGGTTTATGTTACTGCTATGACACAAAGCTCTACTCTGTTCTCCACTGTCCTGTTAAGTGTTTTTGTCATTGGGGTGGGGGTGGGGGGGAAGCAGGACATATCTTATTGATATTGCTCTGTTATTATCCTCTATCATCCTTGAAATTCCTCTGACCCCTGCCCTTGAGGTTTTATGAAACGACTCCCCTTAGCCACGCACACACAGAAGGACCTCTAGTGAGGCCCCCTGTGACCAGCGGGACTATGGCTTCAGGGTTCGCTGCCTCCTGCATAATGAATGCTGAGCACAGGCCAGCACCAGTGGAAAGAACACAGAGGCCAAAGGCCTTTTCTCTACTCACCTGATCCTGCACCACTCGACTCTTCAAACAGCATGTAGACCATTTCACAATAGAACATGGTCTACATGTTTTTTTTTTAATTCCTTTTATTCCTTGCTCTCAAACTTTGGTTGCATGATTCAGTTATTTTAATTGCACAAAATAACAAAACATACTGTACAGTGTTAACAGCCATAGACAGCATTGAAAGATGTGTGAATAACTGTAAATAAGAATATTTGAAAACATCTTGAGCCATGCATGCCTTGCCCAATAATGTGTGGCCTATGTTTTGCTTCAAATTCACGAAACGTTTCAATAATTTACAGCAGACAAGCCTGGCTACTTATTTATCAGACTCTCTGGTAGAGATTACCATTTTATCAGCCACAACCGAAACGTTCCGGCGTTTTCCTTGTACCCTGGGGCTTCTTTTTGGTTTCCCCACCCTCTATGCTTTTCTATTTCTTCCCAGTACCAGGTCTGTAACTGTAGAATCTCGCAGGATGAATGGCTGGGTGCGAATGGATCATAATCTGGTGAGAAATATGTGAATGAATGGCGGCTGACCTGATGGGAACCTCCCATCTCCCGTTGTCCCAGCTGCTTGTTGTGCGCGGGAGAAAGACGTGGGCGTTTCCCGCTGCCCATTCAGACTGCTGGCCCGGGAAGGGCCGGTGCTAGAGTTTCTGGCCAGTGTTATTCCCAGGGAACAAAAGAGAGATGGGACACTTGTGTGAAGTAGACCCGCATGGAACTGAACCAATATTGACATGTGCTGCAGAGACAAAGAACATCTATATTCTTTGTCAAGTAATCGCATCAAAGCAAAGTTAGCTGATTATTTTGTTGCAGTGCCTTTTCTCTTTCCAACTTCCTGACTTTTCTGATCCATCATGCAGAGTTATAAACGTATATATTATTATTATGTACATTAGGCCTATGCAGTGAATTGCAAAGTTCCAGTTTGACCCTTTTCCTAATGCTTGTGCCAGGGTGTCAATTGGGGCTAGTCTCCCATGCGCTCCCATCCATTCATGGGCCAGTAGCGCGTTGTTTAATGAAACTAAACTGCAGTAATTGTCTGAATTTGCATCAGGAAGATCAACTGTCAGGCTCCATTATGGTCCGTGCCAGGTGGCAGACCCATGACTTGGCCCCACCTAGACCTACACAGTTATGACCGACACAATGCTCCTGAAGATTTTTATAGACCTTGTGGTGGGTATTATCATTGTTTTTTTTTGCATTGTAGTTCATGGGGCAAAGGCACATTATTACAATTTTCCAAATTAGGATTGTGGGTTGTTTTTAAAGAGGGGTCTAGGAAAACAAGCATTTGTCTAAGTAGGATCTTTATTTATTTTTTCTAGGTAGTTTTTTTATTTTTTATTCAAGCAACAGCAAAATGTATTAAGATGACTATTGCAATGCCAGTTTGAAGTCATATACTCTACAGTAGCAACAAAAGCAGCTGTTTAGGGGAGATACAGTAACTTGCCTTCAATCTCTATTGACCTTTTACTGTACATACTGTAGGCATCTCATAGCAGGGTAAAAACAGCTGCAGTTTATAATATTAAAGATATAATATAGGGTTATTGCACAACCTTTAAATGACCTGGACACCCTTGAGTTTATTTGGCTGATAAAGCAGCCTTTGAAGTTAGTTGAAATGAAATTGCAACAAAAAAATAAGAGATGCTGAACAGTCATCCCCATTAACCCAAAACACCTGTGTGGACATGGAATTTAACAGTTGTTTACAGACTATATGGGTAGCACTTCAGGGTCACTATGGTAAAAAGGTGAAAGAAAACCCTTGGGTAGGATTGGATATCATTCACCAAGGATGAAATCGTGCCATCTTGGATAGAAAGTGTATGCTGCTGTATAGCAGCGGTGACCTTGCTGCGATGATGTTCCTGGCTGTGTGCCACCAGAGGGAATACACACTAGATAGTGTCATTTTCTGAGAGAGAGAGAGAGAGACTCTCTCCGTCGCTCGCTCTCTCCTAACGCTGAGTCACTACGGCTTCCCAGCTCCTCCTCGTTTCTGACTCCGCCCTCACGGCCCGCCTCTAGGCTGTGCCTCATAGCCCGGCCCCCCCCCCCACCTTCCCTCTCTGCCCGGCCACCCCCATGTTCTCTCCCCCTCCCCTTCCCTCCATCCCTGCGCGGTGGTGCTGAGGTTGTTGGGCTGTGAGGCGAGGCAGGCTGCGTCGCTCCGTCAGCGAAGGGGGAGAGGGGACGGAGCTCGCGTGGCCCTGTCAGGGGAGGGAGGAGGAGGTAGCCCCCCTTCCCTCCTCTCCTCTCCTCTCTATTCATTTGCTCTTGTCGTCTGGGAGCTGGCCAGGGCCGGGCGGAAGCGATGTGAGGACCAAGGAGAATTGGAGTCTTTCCTCCCCCCAGCTCTGTCTGTCTTTCCGTCCGTCTGTCTGTCTGTCTGTCCGCGCGCCGGCATGCTGAGGAAGCTGGTCTGCCGACGTATCTGCTCCTGTAAGATGTCTGTTTTCTGAAGGGAGGAATGGAAGGGCTTTCTGGATGGATGGATGGATGGATGGATGGATGGATGAATGGAGGGGAATGCAGGTGCAGGAGGCTGATGATTCACCCTGCCTCCAAAGGGGACAGCCTTGTCCCCTGGAGATGGACGACAAAAGAGGGGGTCGCCTCCTCTGTGTTACATGGGCCGTAAAATACAGGAGAAATGCCCCTGGCATAATTTTTTCCCCCTGTAAACAGAGTGCATCGTTTCATCGCTGAATCGGTGTGTCGCCGGCTCACAGGATAGGCTGCTAGCCTCTCAGATCAGGTCGGGTATATGACTGCTAGCTAGAAACATAAACATGGGAGTGAAAGTGGCCCGCGGGTCACTAGAAATGGACAATTTTGTTTTGTTACTATTTTTTTCTTTCTTTCTTTAATATATAATGAGCTAAAACTTTGTTTTGTTAATTCCATTTGCTCAGGGGTTTATATGTTTCACATCGTGTCTTCATTAGAGCGTGTTTGTTCACAGCAGTGCACCGGATGGCAGTTATTTTGTTTTTGTTTACATTTTGATAAACATGTGCGTCCTGGTGTGGGATTAGTTAGATTAGTTCTCTGTTACCAACCCGCTTGTCCTGGCATTGACCTATGTCTAATACCAGTATTGAAGCACTTATGAAAAGTGGTGGGATCACAGGCCTTGGGTTGATCTTTCTGCCCGACAAAGCTCTGCTCTGTTCTCGGCCATTACATATTATTTCTTAAGAGACTTTTGTATGGAGGCTACACGAACAGATATTGGTCGGTTCTGTGACATTTTGGCGTTTCACTCAAAATAGATGTGCACAGGGCCACATTGCACTAGCCCTGCTACGGTGCCCAGTATGAGCCCAGGGCATAATGCCAGGCTAGACGCATCGTCCCGCTTGCCCGTTCCCACACTCACCTTGTGTTGATATTGAGGAGGGGTTCCCGCACGGCACAGGAGAGAAAACTGTGGCTTGATGCCACATGACTACGTAGACACACAACGTTGGTGTGTGTGTGTGTGTATGTGGGTGTGTGGGTGAGAGAGTGTGAGTAAACTGAATAATTCACATGGATTGATTGCCCGTCTGGCAGGGTGGTGCGCTGAGGGAGCCTCACGTGTCGGGTGTACTGTCCGCGGCAGGACTCACTCCAATGGGGCTGCCCTTCTATGCACCACGCAAAATAACAAGCTTTCCCCAGCATTGGTGCATAGCTTTTGGCTGATGCTTGTAATTTTGACTATTTAGGAATAAAATGTCATTTAACACACACACACACACACACACACTGCAGATCAGGGTTTTGGCTGAGCTCTCAAAATGTAAAAGGGGAAAACACAAAGTCATGCTGAAATGACTTTAAACACCGCCTCTGGCAGCTCTCAGCCGGAACACTGATTCTGGCCTCATTCGGACCAGAATCCCAATAATTAACATGCGATATGTGCTCGGGTAGGACGTCTGCCCATGGCATTGTTGGAATGCTTGGCTTTGGCATGTCTTTGTGTTGTTTTGAAGGTATCAAAGTGTTATTTGTACCCAGTGCCTACATCGCTCTCACTCTCTCTCTGTCGCTCTCTCTCTTTCTCTGTCGCTCTCTCTCTCTCTCTGTCGCTCTCTCTCTCTCTGTCGCTCTCTCTCTCTCTGTCGCTCTCTCTCTCTCTCTCTCTCTGTCGCTCTCTCTCTCTCTCTCTCTCTGTCGCTCTCTCTCTCTCTCTGTCGCTCTCTCTCTCTCTCTCTCGCTCTCTCTCTCTCTCTCTCTCTTCCCCCAGATAAGAACTTTGAGGACGATGACTCCGTGGACGGCGGTCGCTCCACGTCCTCGTCCAAAACGACGTCTGCTGCTGGGAAGAAGGCGGTGAGCATGGGTTCCTTCCGCCGGCCCTCCTCTGCCTCCAGCAGCAAGTCAGCAGGTCAGAACCTTCCCTTTTTTGACGAATGAAGTTGAACTCAACGAATATTGACATTACGCGAGCCTCTTCTCTTGTTGATGGTCTGTTGGACACACTGGGCGTTTTGCCTGCTTTTTGCCCGTGTCCGTAGGGAGAGACGGGACGAGCGCCGGGGCCGTGGACGAGGAAGACTTCATCCGGGCCTTCGAGGATGTGCCCGCCGTGCAGGTATGGGGGATACCCCGACCCCCTCTCCCCCTCCCAACAACAACAACAACAACAACAACACGGTGCCTCGTCATAAACCTCTCGTTCCTCTCTCTTGACCCCCACCTCCTCCAGCTCTACTCCAACCGGGAGATGGAGGAGGCCATGACCAAGATCCGGGATGTGCTGTCGGACGACAAGCGGGACTGGGAGCTGCGGGTGGCCGCCGTAAGCACGCAGGGCCGCGCCCTGCCATCGCAGGGCTGGCTTCACAGTGACCGGGGGTGGCGACTGTGGGCGCATCATTTAATAACTGCCTTTTGCTGTTTATTAAATCACTCCTATTACTTTGTTTGTCACTGTCAACAGTCGGTCAATAAAAAAAGTTGCATTAGATATTAATATTATTTTTATTATAAACACTTTAGGCTTAAATGAGATGCTCATGTTAGTTGTTTTCAAAGATCGTTATTTGAGCACTCTTACATGCAGTTTGTATGTGAAAAGCATCTCTTCAATAAAGCCTCTTCTCTCCTTTCTGTTGTCCTCCTCCAGCTGAAGAAGGTTCGCTCGCTCCTGTTGGCGGGGGCCGCGGAGTTCGACGGCTTCCCCCAGCAGCTGCGGCTCATGGAGGCAGCGTTCAAGCTGTCCGCCAAGGACCTGCGCTCCCAGGTGGTGAGAGAGGCCTGCATCACGCTGGGGTAAGCCAAAACGCCAATCGGGGAGCGATAACGCTCTGTCATTCACCCAGTTACGGTCAGGCACCGGCCAGGTATAGCCAGGCACGGGATTAAAAGCCACAATTACTCAGGTAGTCTTAGTTAGTTAGTTAGTTAAAAGCTCCACCATTTTCTGTAATTGACTTAAAGCCTTCAATGTTTTCAGTACAGTATTTGCACAGCGCACTATATAACCCTGTACATGTCTGCCCCCCCCCCCCCCCCCACACACACACACACACACACAGCTATCTGTCGTCGGTGCTGGGCAACCGTTTCGACCACGCGGCCGAGGCCATAATGCCCGCCCTCCTTAACCTCGTGCCCAACAGTGCCAAAGTCATGGCCACCTCTGGCATGGCCGCCATCCGCCTCATCCTGCGAGTAAGTTTGCTTGTTCCTCTTTCGCTACGTTTCTCCACGGTGCCTTCCACATGGCGTTTTAGATGCATACGCTCTATGGCACTCTGACCCTGGACACCTTGTGTTTCCCAGCAAACCCACTACCCCCGGCTCATCCCCATCATCTCCAGCAACTGTACCTCCAAGTCCGTGGCTGTCAGAAGGTGGGGCAGGACAGATATGTTCCCTTTCCTTTAGTGTTGGGCGACATTACAGTGAACACCATGTGATGATGTACTTATGTCGTTTGACTGTTTTATACTGTGGCACATTTTCTATTTTCTATTTTCCTTATTTATATTGTATACATATTTTATTTACCAATTTTATGTCTTTTGAAATGTGGGTAATTAGAGTTCATGAACGTTTATGTTCATGTAGCCCAGGCTTGTGTGTGTCTACCTTTCTTTAATATTAGTATCATTATAATATAATGTGTCTTTTAGATGATCGCTAATTGCATTATCCTGATCTACCGTCGTCATTCTCCACGCAGGCGGAGTTTTGAGTTCCTGGATCTGTTGCTGCAGGAGTGGCAGAGCAGCTCTCTGGAGAGGTAAAGGCCCCCTCAGTGCTTGGGGTAGTCGGCGGGGATGGGGAACGCTTGAAAGCCAACCGTAGGGTTGCCCAAAGCTCGCTCCATCCCCAGGTCCCTGCGCCCCACCCCGTTAGGAAACCCAAAACCAGCCAGGCCCCTCCCTGGGTCTAGCTCAGCAAGTTGCCATGGTGATGCCAAGGAGATTTTAAAAGGCTGTGTGGGGCTTCCTGTCCCCGGCAGAAATCTGACCTGACTCACCCTTACCATGGGACCTCTCTGATTGTCATTTATTGATCCTGACCCGTCTGTGTGTCTCTGTGTGTGTCTCTGTGTGTGTGTGTGTTAGGAATGCACCCGTGTCCCTTTCAGCTAATGACACAGATTCTCAATACAAAATGTATGTGTTTATTCATTAAAAAACAAAGCAGTGTGAGCTACTCGCTTTTAGTAAGATTTTCATTGTTTTTGAGAAAGCTCCCTGATATATTAAACATACATCAGCCTGTGGGTTTAAAAGTGTAAGTCCCACCAAAAAAGTGTGAGACCCACCAAAGGGTCGGGAGTCGTAAAATGTTTTTAACAATATTAATTAATATAATATATTTTATACTTTAATGCTATTAAATGGTTCCTAGGTTGCGACTTCAACCCCCCCAATACATGTCACAACCTGTGAGCCAGTTAGTTTAGGGGGTCAAAGCTCCGAAACGTTGAACACCACAGATCTATTGCACCAGCGTATTAGATGTCTGCTGTCTTCTGCATGGTATTGCGTGTGTATGTCAGTGAACTGAACAGTGGCGCGTGGGTGGGTGGGTGGGGACTCTCTTTGCTCCCGCAGACATGGAGCTGTGTTAATGGAGACCATAAAGAAGGGGGTCCATGACGCTGACGCCGAGGCCCGTTCCGTGGCCCGGAAGTAAGTCCCCAATTTCCCAGTACCAGGGACTAAGCAGTTGCTTCTGGAAAGAGATAAACTGTAAAAATGTAAATACTATGTATTGTTGTTGTTTATCTTTAAAGAAGAACCCCAGCATCAATAGATACAACCCACCCTTATACAACAAATGTGGTCCCAGAACTATGTGAACCCGTGGCAGCAGCCTTTGATGCCAGTTTTCCTGACCAGTTTTTTGCCCCTGTGGACCTGTCTTTTGCCCCCGCCGTGCAGGTGCTACTGGAGCTTCCACGGCCACTTCAGCCGCGAGGCGGAGCAGCTGTTCCAGGGCCTGGAGTCGTCCTATCAGAAGGCCCTGCAGGCCCACCTGAGGAGCGGAGACAGCCTGGCGTCCCTGCCGGCCTCCGACCGCTCCTCGTCATCCTCGCAGGAGAGCCTCAAGTGAGACCCACACACACACACATTCACACTCTGCTTTTAGCACAGGACGTTCCTGCTAGACTGGAATATTTGTGTTTCCAGCTCTCTGGCAGTCAATACTTTGTCCAGTCTAAACATTAGCTGCCAAAGATCCTTGTATCAACACTGTATTTCAAATTGTAAGTCAGAACAAGCAAACCGTAACTTCTGCCTTGGTCACTAATGGAACATCACCCAGTTTTACAGTCGTACAGCACAGAGGTTTCTGTGTGTTTTTATGGATGGCTGGTGTAGCCCGTCTGTCTTTCTTTTAACCATGATCTTTCCAAAGAACCTCCTTCCTTCCTTTTTTCTGTTCATCTGCCGTCTCTCTTGGTCTGTCTCTGTGTGTGTCTGCAGCAGTATTGAAGCACTATTTATCTCAGCGTAACATCCGCCGTTTTGGTGGTTTGGCGCCATGTTTTCCCCCCGGTAATGGGAGAACTGTGAAAGGGATTGGTTTAATGTATCATAATAGTGTGTGTGGTTTAGCGTAAATTCGATAGCTTTGTGTGAAGCTTAAAGGGGACTTCCGCCACAATTTTGACCTGTCCAGTTGTGAACAGTTAAATATCACTCAAGTTCTGGCTGCGCTGCGCTGTCGAGACTCCATATATTATATTGGGGAAAAAAAAATGATTTGACATATTTTCCGGTTGTGATGGGAAAAATTGAGCCACATTTCTCGTCCAATTTAGCATGCACACTTGGCAAGCAGACTCTAGAGGCGTGTATCGTAAGGGACCGCATGCATTTGCAGCAAAAACCAGGAAGCGAATTAACACATAATGTGTGTATAAAACGATGAGCAGCGGTTTCCTTTAGCTGTACCACATTCGTCTGACTGTGTTCTTATTCTACAGCCGACCCGTGTCTGTAAAGAACATCACTGGAGGCAGCATGACCAGACGTAAGGGGAAGCATTATTATTATTATTATTAACATTACATTACATTTGAGCTCATTGCCTATAGTGTATATTGATATATTTTTTAGATAAAAATATTTATCTGCCCACTTTTTCACCAGATCTAAATGTCACTGTTTCTAATGTAATTTGTTGGGGGGGGGCATAAGGAAACCATAGAATATCCACTGTGTGAAAGCATCCTCATTTCGTGTCTCTTTTGGCTCTTTCAGCCAAAGCCAGCCCAGCGTCCCGGCCGCCCGCCGCGCCGGCCTCGCGGGGCGGCTCCCTGCAGCGCTCCCTGCAGCGCTCCCGCAGCGACGTGGACGTCAACGCGGCGGCCACCGCCACCGCCAGGACCCGCATGCCCGCCGCGCCCTCCTCGGCCTCCCCGTTCGGCACCGCGTCCGCCCTGCCCCCCGGCTCCTACGCCTCGCTCGGTGAGATGGCGGTCCGATGAGGGTCACTCTTGCACCTAAACAATGCCGACGGGTATTAGCGCTAACGCTAAGTGTGTTCTTTAACATCCCAGGGACTCCAGTGCTGAGCAGGGTCCTCGTAAACACACTGGTGTAGTGGGGTCCTGTTTCATTGGGTTGCTGTGCCCTTCGTAGCGCGATAGGGTTACCCCCCCCCCCCCTTCCGGGATGCTCTGAAACGAGGGGTAGGGTTTAGCGGGGGCGCGGGGGGGCTGGGACAAAGCCAAACTCTTCTCAGCCCTGTCACGAGTTTCTCCGCGGAGCTTTTGGCTGTATTTCGATGACGCACGGGAGCACTTGCACATCTGCTGTCCCGCAGCCTGGCTGCTTTCTTGCCTAACTAACCTCTCCATTGTACGCCCCTAACCCCATGTTGTGTCTCTCCCGGGCTCGCTCGCCTCAGACGACACGCGGTCTGTTGACGCCGAGGGTAAGCTGTGTGTGTGTGTGTGTGTGTGTTGGGGGTGTGGGGGGGATGGGGGTGGAGTGCTTCCTCTCCACGCTCTCCTCTGTGTATTCTACCTCATCCCCCCCCCTCATCCGTAGTGCAGTGGTGGTCATCTGTGATGGACGTGTCTCTGCATGGACAGGTCTCTGCATGGTGTACTGTTGGGCCTCCCCTTCCCCCTATGGAGCTAGACATACTGTTTTCCAATCCACAGGAGACGGGCGTCGTAGATGCAAGATCTCTTCTTTTTTTTTTTTTTTATGTATTCCAAAGAGACATTCAGGTTGTAGTTCTGCTGTGATCCTATTAGGGCTGTACCCAACCAGAATAAAAAAAAAACAAAACTGGATTAGCCGTGGTTTATTTATTTAGTAAAACTATATGCCACCTGGTTGTGGTGCAAGCACTACTAGCCATTTAAAAGTTGTTGTATGGATTGAATGAAAGCCAAATCCAACCACGTCTCTCCGAGGGTGGTAGCACTCGCTGCATCTGCACCACAGATCTGCACAGCCAGCTAGCTGTAGCTAAAGCCCTGCTAAAACAATGAATATAGTTTTCTAGTGTTAAAATCATAGAAAAATAAATAATTTTCAGCAAATCTCTTAAATACATCAACATTGTTCTCTTTAAACTCTTTTGTGCCGATAGGAGTATTTATAAAAGATCGCTAATTGTATTTTTGCGGTGTCTGACAAACAGGAAATATCCTAGTCAGTGAAACTAATGAGCGCAATGAGAGAAAATTAGTCCTGTGTATAAGCTGCACCCGAGTATTATTTTCAGGGCTACAGAAAGTTAACAGCAAACTAGGACAGTTGGGAAATTACGGTAACACCACACTGACCACAGACTACTCGACTTGAAGAGTCTCAGTCGATTGACGGGTTTTCCAACTGATGATTTGACTAGTCTACTTTCAGGGGGCAGCCTTATACCCTAAAGAAGCCAGCGCTGAAAATACAGTGCATTATTTTATTCTACCTAGCACTGCAATAGGCCATTGATGGCTATCACCGGCTGAGAGCCAAGCCATTGATTGAGTCCATTGATTTTTGGGGATCAAATCCCTTGCACATTCATGTGTCCTTAATGTTACAACGTATACCCTTTTAACATGCATGACGGCTTTTTAAACAGAACCTTGCATATAGTGCAGAGCCAGTACGCAGTAACAAAACCTGCAGGCCCATCTACAAAACCAACAGGGACAATTAGCGGATGGGACAGAACAACAGTGTGATAGACAGCAGTTATGTTGAATCCACACCCAGAAAGACATTGATTGTGCTAATTTACAAGACAGACAGGCAGACAAACAAACAGCCAGTAGGAACACCTGCCAGCTAAATGTAGGCAGGCCACGTTGTCATTGCTTGCATCAAATTGTGTACTGATGTGAAACATTTTTATGGCCCAGTAAGACGCTCCTGATTTTTGCAAGCTTCATGATTTATCCCGCTCCGCATATCAGTCTGGAAAATCTCCATACAAATTGGTTTGTCGTAGAGGTGGGGAAATAGCTAATCAAATATTTGATTAGCAGGGGATTCGACCACCTAGCAGCGTTAGCAGACTATTGGACTACCGTCAACCAGCCAGAAAAAGACTCGTGGGGATGTTGAAACAGCCATTTAATTTCTGGCGTCACCAACTGTACTACCCACCTGGGTGCTGATTGGCCGGCAGTTCTCAATTGAGAGTTCCCAGACTGATATGAAACTTGCAATATCAGGATGGTTTTATCCCGGCTAACATGTTTAGTGTCCTACATCTACTACACTGATATCGATAAGCATACATTCGCTCACACAGTTACAAACATTCGCTCTCAAAGAAGTCTTTCCTCATATGAATGTTTGTCCATGTGAAGCTAGCGTGAAACTTGCTGATTGCGTCTTTAATGGTAGACATACCTAAGTGCATGTGGTTGGCATGATGTCTCTGTGCCATTGTATAATCACAATACTGTAATATACAATATAACTATTAGTAATGTATAGGTATGTAAGTACTATAATTAAGTCTGTCAGTGTATGTTTATGTTTATCTTTCTAGTTATTTATGTCTCTGTAGGCCAAACTCAAACCTAAATATTGTATGATGGAAATATGATTGTAACTTAATTTAGCCCCTTGATTGCTGACTGGTACTTTACACTTGTTGTGTCTTGGTTCTGGATTTGAATAACAATGACTATTTGAATGACGAATATGACGATTCCATCTCCTTTTTATAAGCGCGATAAGACAATATTTCTCAACTGTATTCATGAAATGGCAATGGTTATTTTTGTGGATATACCTAAAACATTTTGATTTCATTCTCTCTCTCTCTCTCTCTCTCTCTCTCTCTCTCTCTCTCTCTCTCTCTCTCTCTCTCTCTCTCTCTCTCT
>JAOEHI010025376.1:0-24284 GCA_025447815.1 Percopsis transmontana
CTTCTCTTCTCTTCTCTTCTCTTCTCTTCTCTTCTCTTCTCTTCTCTTCTCTTCTCTTCTCTTCTCTTCTCTTCTCTCCTTCCTTGCCAACTAGGACAGAGGTCATGTCTCTTACGCCAGTCCACCAGCTGTTAGCCCAGTCAGTCAGTGGGTCTGCCGTACACATGTCATAACCGGGTTCTTCCAGTTGAATGCAGCGGCACAGAAACACCTAGATGGACCACAGGTCCACTGCTTTGGTGTTATGTATGTAATGACACGGGCGTACTGAGTTCACCTTTGGTCCAATTTCCCCAGGGACTGCCATCTCTGTGGGGTGAGTGGGTTCAGTCCCTAGCTAACAAGCTGCAACCCCGCAGTGAGCACAGTGGATTGATGGACAATGATGAGAAAGAAAAGGGACACAAGAGGAGTTGCTGGCTTTGAGTGGTTATGACCTATAATAATGTGTATACAGCCCCTCCTGTTCTTCACGCCCTGTCTCCTTCCTTTCCCCCCCTAAACTTAACATGTTGAAATAGGCGGGGCTTGCTGACTACTTGGTATTTGCTTGCTTTGTGTCTTCCTTTATGAAGTGGGCTGTTTACGTGTGGAGTTCTCTAGCAGAGAACAGTATGTGCTCTTCTCGCCTCGCCTCAAGCAGTTAAGTGTCATTGTGCAAGACGCTCTGCTCTTTCTTATGGTTGGTTCCAAGTAGTGGAACACAACAGTATGAGAACCATCCTCCCACAGTGTGGTGGTGGCCAAACTGACAAGCCTCTGCACAAGACATATTGTACAGTGTTGTCTGTTTCCTTTATTCTATTTGTTGGTCTGTGTTTCTGTTTTTTGTGTGTTTCGAGCGTTGGTGCAAGATTATAAATCATGCATTCCTCTGGAGTGAAAGGCCCCACCCATACTAGTTTAATATTTATCTGATATTTGACCTAATATAACTGTTACTATCATCAGCACACCGCTCCTTTAGTACATTCTTCTAACAAATTTTGGTTAATGCCTACCATTTATTGGGCAACATCTGATTCAGATTACTTTACAGTTGTAATGCAATGTAGGGTCATTTATTTCTACAACTACTAGTACAATAGTGTCACATGTGTGTTCATTTGTGTTTTGATGTGTAGTGAAATTGAGATAATCAGATTGCAATGTTATTACAGCCCAAGCTTTATCGTCTCTTCATTTGAGAAATGAAGTGTGACATGTAAGTATGAGTTAGGAGTAACCCAACCCCTTTTCTGCTTTCTCCTTCAGCTTCCCAGCATGTTTGGAGACCTGAGATCCACCTTCATTGCTCTGATGATCGGATCTTATGCCTCCTCTGCTGTCACTTTCCCTGGCATCAAGGTAACTCGTGCAGTACCTGTTTGTCCAATAATTTCTTCACCCAGAAAGTAGTCAGCCATTAGAAAGGAATTACAATCTCCTAGAAACTGTAAATCCCAGAATTAGTTATTCAGCTGATTCGCCATCATAAAGTCTGTTTGTTTCCGTGTGTCTGCAGGTGATCTACGACCTGGGTGCTGCCTTCATCACCATCCTGCTGGTGTGGGCTGGCTGTGCCTGCCTCGTCTTCTTAAATTGCTTCTTCAACTGGCCCCTGGAGCCATTTCCCAGCCCAGAGGACATGGATTTCACGTAAGGAACACGCACTCAACCACACAATCACACACACTCACTAGTGCAGATAAATCTTCATAGCCTCCATAGCTATCCTTCTGAATGTGCATTGCTGATGCTAGTAAATAACCTGGAGGTTTATGTGCTGTACCCGCACCCCTTTTAAATCAAGACTGGTTCACACACCCACACAAAGACAGTGCACACACACGTGAACACATGCATGCACAGAACCGGTTTGCATAACACATATGAACAAACTCCCATGTTGACTTAAACTTGATACACGTGCTACATTTCAATGTATTCTACTGCCCTGCAACCAGGAAAGACCGTGAATCCAGGGGATCAGCGGTCTTAGCCCCCCTCACCTGGATCTAGCATTTCCTGTCCTCCCTTCCTCTGTTTATCCATCCCATGTTCCTCTTCATCCTCCCGCTCTCATCTTAGCTCACTCTTGTTGTTTTTTACGTACCCCTCTATAGGGTCAAGATCAAATTCAGCTGGCTGGGCTTTGACCACAAGATCACAGGGAAACAGTTTTACCGGCAGGTGACCACCGTGGGGCGCCGCCTCAGTGTCGGCAACTCCATGAAGCAGCAACAACCCAAGGACCTGGCCACGCAGGAGGCCAACAAACTCTGCCTGTCCACCGTTGACCTGGAGGTGAAATGCAAGGCAGAGGAGGAAAGTAAGTTTCTGACCAAAAGAACCAAGTCTAAAGTAGTGTGGTCATGTTTACTGTGAGCCTGGATGTCAACAGCACCCAATTTGTAGTTAGGCTCCCTTGTTCCCTTCCAACAACAACATCCTGTTATGGGAGAAGGGAGTGTATGACTGCCTTCCAGTCGAAAGGTAGTAGACAGCTGCCTTCATAGGCAGCATCTTTACTGACAAGGTACCTAAGAACGGGAATTATGGGATCGCCTTCTCTGTAGCTGATAGCTAAAATACGGTTATCTGAAAAGTCGGCTGCATTTTGTGGATTTTCTATTGGGTCATGCCAGGAGCGTTTAGGAGGAATCTAAGGCAGTGTTTTTCATGTATGAGAAGAAACACTACATCTGTCTTTCATTGGGCTGCATCCTTTATTAAACCAGGAGGTTCAATGGACAAATCCATTAAAAAAAATAATGTTTTGTCCCTGCCACCAGTAAGATAGCTGTCTTTGGCCAAAAAGTCACCATGGACACCACCTGGCCTTTGCTAACCCAGATCTGAATACATCAATTAGGCACAAGCAATCCCAAATGTTTTCCCCACTTCCCCCATGCCCATTCACCTCTACCCTAGATCCCCTGTAAGCTAGCCACTCTGGCCCTGCACCTCCAGGGCTTCTCTTGCTCTTCCCCGAGGGTCAGACACTCCTAGCAGGAGATCTGGTTGCTCCCTTCTGGTACCAATCGAACCATGGAATCAGTTTAGACTGTGTTCTAGTGGGTGGGGGTTTCTGTGAGGCTAGGCATTAGTTGTGGTGTATGTGTGTGTGGGGGGGTGTGCACAGTTGGAAATGCCCATGGTTGGTTTAGTAACAGCTAGCCATAGTCCATCTATCAGGTCTCAAAAAAACCCTGCCGTGTTCAAGCATGCACTGAAGACACATCCCCCCCCCATCACACACACACACATGCCTACATTGTACCCTCTCATTCCTCTCTAATTTGCCCACTTGTCATTTTGATGGTTTGTACAAATTGTGATGTATTCGCTTATTAGGCATTTTTCCCTCCTGAATGCCCTCTACACTTTCTAATTTCAGCTGATATCACAAACTATTACAATACCATATGTAAGCCATACTGGAGCCTGGACTCTATTTGTCTCTATCTCTATCTGTTATTGAGACAAACACCTGGCCTCTTAGCACCAGTGAACAAAACAACCAATATTTTTTCTACACCAACACTAACAAATCAAGACAGATTTGTAGTCAGGGAGCAATAAAGTACCAATGGGCATGGGTCTTTTAGTTTACAATGACTTAAGGCCTGTAAAAATACCAGGAGTTCTAGGTAATAAACTCAGCTCCATTTGTAGACTGACTGTTACGAGGATTGTCCAGTGTTTAGCACACGGGTAGTTTCCATTTACCATCTCAATCCATGAGAAACATTAATGATCTACTCTTTTCTGAGAACCCAACATTGTCGAAGCCCTGGCCCCTGGCTCTCTGTGCAGGTTAAGGCCACCACATCACCATAGTCCCAGAGAACATTTAGAGTACAACTTCTTCCCATCTAGTAGACCTTGACGGTACCTTCGCCCGGGCTGGTGTGTAGTTTTCCATCCTGTTATGGGGGAGATAAAGACTATGAATTGTTCATGGTTTATAAAGCGAAGCAGGTTTGGGCCTCCAGCCAAAGCTACATGAGAGATTGCCGCTCTGTCCGCAGATTGTGTGCTTGCCTTCATGTTGATGTTCATGTTCATGTCTTGTTGAAACATATGTGACTGACACAAGGGACTCGCTGTCTAGTTTAGAACAGAACAGAACAGAAAAAACATGCTGATCCACATGTATTGTTATCATATTATTAATGCCTTTACCTCTTTCCATCCCTCCCTCCTTCCTGGCTTCTCTCTCCAGCTCAGTCGTTCATGAAGAGTGTCTTTAGCCCCATCTTCTTGTTGAGCCTCATCACCATGTGTGTGACCCAACTCCGTCTCATCTTTTACATGGGAGCCATGAACACCATCCTGGAGTCCCTGACTGACGGCGACCTCAAAAAAGGCGTGTATGTGTGTGTGTGTGTGTGCGACATGGGTTAGTAATGAGTTAAGGCCACGGTATAAACAAAGAAACAGGGTCTGCGGCCATGTGTCGGCTAAATGACAATCTACTCACTCCAATGCTTGCTTAACCCTTCGTGGCCAGGGTCATTACTAGCATAGACCATACATGATACCATAGGGGGTGTTTGCTCTTACTGCAAGAGGAACATTTCTATTTGGCAATGAGCTTCTCTGAGGAATTCAAATGCGGCTTTAGATGTCTCCTTCACAGCTTTCAATCTCTACTGTAAAACAACTGACTGTTGTACTAGCTCTCAATGGTCATTGTGGCTTTCTGTCTGCTCTCGGTCTCTTGGTTGCTTGTTACTAACTCTGCTTGGTCCATGTCGTCCTGTCCCCTCTCTCTGGCTTTGTGCTGTCTTTTCCTGCCCTGCTGGCTTCCTGTTACTGTTGCAGTGGAGAGGATGGAAGTGGGTAAGCAACCTCAGGCCGAACATACAGAGATCCCATCTTTGCCTTATCCCCCCTGCAGGCTACTTCTCATCCCCCTACACATGACCTATCCTGTGAAAGCAATTTCTGTAGAAATTGTGGGCATTACGTACTGTAACTCTAAACCCAGTTTCACAACCGTCAGTGTGTTGCTGTTCATTTGATTGTCCCATCTAACCTGGTACAGTGTTCATTGAGTAAAGCCTATGGCAGCCTGGTAGAATTACACAATGACACAACTCTCTCTCTTTCTCTTACAGTGAGTGAGTATACGTCCATCTTTGGCGTGCTTCAGCTTCTGTGTCTCATCACGTCTCCCGTCATCGGCTATGTGATGGACTGGAAACTGAAAGACTGTGAGGACGAGAAAGACAAGACCAAGAGGTGTGTGTGTGTGTGTGTGTGTGTGTGTGAGAGAGAGAGACAGAGAGAGAGACAGAGAGAGAGAGATACACATGTTTGTGTGTTTGTGCTTAAGTCATTGATTGTGTGTGTGTGTGTGTGTGTGTGTGTTGTCAGGGAGCCAGGTCAGCCTCGTCGCCCTGACAAACTGATCCAGAAGATCACCAATGCCACCAGAGCCTTTATCTTCACCAATCTGCTGCTAGTCGGCTTCGGGGTCACCTGCACCGTCCCCAGCCTGCATCTACAGGTATGTAGACCAGTGGAGGGATGGAGGGATGGATGGATGGAGGGATGGATGGATGGAGGGATGGATGGATGGACGGTCAGTTTGTAGCTTCTAACTAGTCTCCATACTGCAAAATATGGGCTGCCTTAAAGCAGTTCAGACAGGCACATTTCTCAGCATGTGTCCTGGTGAGCCCACCCCCCTCATGGAGCGATAGTGCTGCAGACAGAGAGAGAGAGATGGAGGAGTGGTAGATGTGCATGAGAGACTCACATGGCAATGCAGCTGATGAGATTTTTGGTACCCTAGTGACACCTGGTGGTCATAAATCTTATAAACCATGTTATTTACGTGGGTTTGAACCCCCTCTGTCTCAATATCCCTTTTATGATACAGGTATATCATGCTGTACTAATTAAAGGTTCATTATTATTATTATTATTATTATTGTTATTATTTTTTCCCCTTACAGATTCTGTCATTCATTCTGCACACCATTGTCAGAGGCTTTATTCACTCTGCTGTCGGAGGCCTTTATGCTGCTGTGTAAGTGTCCTCGATGTGTGTTACTAGATAATGTAGATGTGGGCACACAAATAATATCATGAATATGCTAATGGTTGTTCTTAATAGTATTGCTATTTAGACCAGTGTTGCGGTGCCATGGTGTGCTATGAAAACCGTTTTAAGCTACCATTCAGGACGGTGTTTTTTCCTCCCTTGCAGGTACCCGTCCTCTCAGTTTGGCAGCCTGACAGGGATGCAGTCCCTCATCAGCGCTTTGTTCGCCCTGCTCCAACAGCCACTTTTCATGGCCATAGTCGGACCCCTTCAGGGAGACCCTCTGTGGGTAAGATGGTGAAAAGAATGCCTTCTTTCCCTCAGTTCAAGCACAGCTGCTATACAAACATCTGCATTGCATCACTCCCCCAATGCGGATGTCACTTCCTCTTGTGTCCATCGAGAGATTAAAGAACTACTCCTGCTTTTGCCAGGCGTGGATCAAAAAAGCCTTTTTAGCACAAGCTAAATTTGTCATAGGCCGACTGTGCACGTCTGCGAGACCATAGTGTGCCTTAGTGATTCATTAATCTGGACAAATGTACATTGTACACACATGTTAAAAAGTCACCATCCTCTTGTGTCGTCAGGTTAATGTGGGTCTTCTGGGGCTAAGCATGCTGGGATTCTGCCTGCCACTCTACCTGCAGTGCCACAGCCGGCACCTCCAACGCCTCCGAGAGGAGCACGATGAGGACCCCAAGATCTACCTTCAGGTCAACAACGACAAACCCGAGGTCTTCGTCTAGACCCGCTGGATGGAGAATCCTTGGTTAAAAATAAGTGAGAGAGAGAGGGAGGGTGGGGGTGGCGGGGGGTCGATGGAGGTTACCAGTCCACGTGATGTATGTTTTCACCCACTCGCTCCTCTCCAGTGCCATGACCCCTCTCTCATTTCATCTGAATTTGCACTCAGATGACTCTCGCTCACGTAGACACTGACGTCCCTCATGTTGCCATCACGTGCGTGTGCACATACAAACACACCGCCATCTCTCACTCCCCGACACACTGACGACACACTGACGACACACTGACTACACACTGACTACACACTGTGACACAATGCCCGTCAGCTCCACTAAACAAAGTCCCGGGGTGCTCGCTGATAAACGGACACGTTTGGAGCGGACAAACCTCCGCCTGAGGAGGGGACTCGGAGCTGTAATAGAGGAGAAGACGAGCATATATTTTCTCGTCTTCTTTCACTTTTTATTTTGTGATATCTTTTTAGTTTTATGCTGTTGTGTTTCTCAGTGATATCCTGCTGGTCAGCTTTTGCCAGTCCTCACATTTAAAAACCAATGAAGATGCCAGCCAATGTCAGTAAGGTTTGGAGATGGGAACTGTTACACATGGTGACAGTATTGTGCTTTTGCACCAACCTAGTCACAGTTGACCAGCAGTGTCGCTAACATGTATATTAGCCATGATGACCAGAAAAAATTACTGCTTGCTTTGTGAATGCTCTGGGTCATTTCAGTCTTGACAAATCACAGGGAAAAAAAGCTTCTACAGTACTGAAACATACTGCTGACGTGTTTTTTTTTTAAACCAGCAATAATGTGCCACAGTATGATACCACAGGGTGCAAAGCTAGATTAGGCTGACAAGCAAACACAGATAGTCATGGTTTTATGTTTATTCCAATACAGCACACCATTGAAGAATAGAAAATAATACTTTACAATGTAGTACAAAAAATCTGAATTTTCATGTATGTATGTATCATGTATTACTGATTACAGAACAGTTGTTTTATTTTCAGGAAAGTATAGTGTTACTGTGCATGATTCCAGAAGCAGTAATTACTTTAAGGGCCCAAACTTCCTGGTCAAGTCAATCTAAGGTGTGGCCAATACTTTTTTGCTAATTTCAGAACATGTGGTGGTGGCGGTAATTGAGTACAACAGTGGCAGTTCTAAAAGGGTTGGATTAGAATGAATAAATGATCAGTAGGAGTGGTGGGGGCAGTCTTTAATTATGGCCAATCAGATCAGCTCCTCTCATTCCATTTAACAGCAGCACGCTCTCTGTCCCAGCGAACTGACAATTTCATAATAGACGGCGGAAGTCCAGACCGGCAGAAAAGCTTCTAACTGTCTAACTGCCAAGTGCGCAAATATAGCACCTCTAATAAACCACCATGATACACGTGCATGTATTTTGTTTTGTGATTAAAAAGGTTAAGGACTGTGGTCATTAGTTTAATTATTCAGGAAATAGATCACATAACATACACAAAAGTGGCATGTGTGATTTTGGATAGTTATGTGCTTAGTGCACCTTAACCTGAAGCCCGGAAACTACCACACAACGCCTGCGTCTGCGCTAAGACGTGGTCTGACCAGGCAGAGAAACTAGCCAAGTTCTCTCTGGTTTGTTTTCATATGATGTTTCCCATATCGGACAATGTCACATTTGACATTTGTTGTTTATTTTTTTCTTGAAGGTATTTACCTATATATACTGTATATCTTTGTTTGCTGACTATAATCTGACAATAGTGGTGGAGGAAATTTAGTTCTTTCAAACCTGGCATTATATTGTCCTCTACACATTTTAAGTCCTAATTCGCTGTAGCAATAGGTGCTTCTGTGAGGTGCTCTACACAACTATGAACTGTAACTCCTATAAGGCTGTGGCCCTGTCACTCAGATTTGGGCTAAGGAATTTCATACAATGTCTCTGATTTAAAATGGTGCTGGTTGAAGTAAGAGAAGTATAGGTTGCTCATGGGGTTATTCATTGGAAAGGCTACAAATATCTAACGTGGACTGTTCATTTTGTATTTTATTTGACTTTTAAAGGAGCTGATTATAACCAGCAATGTGTTGCATAGTCAGTTAATTCCAAATAATCAATCTAGTTTACTTTTAGATACACACACATCAATTTTTTGTATTAATTTTGTTTCTTGCCTCTGATTTTACTCATGTATGGATCTGCCAGTATATGGCTTCACTGAACAGCTCCGGTAAACTTGAACCCACCTCTCACTCACATAAATGGAGACAATAGACACTGGGACATAGCGGGCTAGTAAATGCATGTTCTTCTTGTTTGTGTGAACAGCGTAGAGAAGAGAAGGAGAAGATACCGGATATTTGATTCAAGTCTATTTTTAAGTCTAGTTATCGTAAAACGTCACATGGTAGTAACTCACAGAGGCACTTCACAGCCAGACCCTGCAGAGTGCCTCTCTATGAGACAAATGAAGGCAATTGTGGATTTCCTCTTCCCCTACATCCACCCCATTTCTGTGTATCCTTTACATCTACCTCTCACAAGGTGACTGGGCCGAGAGACAAGATTCTTCTCCCTTCAGATGATTTGACATTAAACACAATGGCACGCATTGCACCTTAGACCTTTGACCTTAGATGAACCTCAATGCTGTATTTCTGAATGGCCTACCCCCTTTTGTGTTGCACCTTGCAACGGCTGCTTGCTTTTTGAGCATGATGCGTAGAATGTATCCTCTGGGCTTCAGATGTAGTTTCTCATTTAGAAAACGGGAAAAGATAGAAGACATATATTTTTATAGTCACCTGTACCTTATTATAACCCCTTCTTAAGGAAGGGAGTCTCGTCTCTCAGCTCAAGAACCTAAGAGTGAGCATGCACCAAAACAATTTTAGAAAGAATACCATGGGCATATTTATCCGTCCTTCATGATCTGCATTTCTTTATACCCAGAAGAGTGTAGAACATGTGAAATACCATTGTTGTGGCTTAACATTCGTTGATGCAGTACTCCTCTCCAGTGCTATGAATGTGGATGATAAGGGTGATGGATATTGCTTTGTCCTGTATACCAGATAACCAATTTTAATTAGCTTGATGAAAAGCTCCAAATGTTTCCAGTTTAATGGAATTAACATTTGGCAGACGCCGAATTTGGCGAAAAGTAAAAGTGTGTTGTGAATTAATGACGAGTCCCTGTGTAATATGTTCAGAATGGGAACCTAATCAGCACTTTTTTACACTGCCATATACCTTAAATGTCTCACTCTGTTCTCATTGCTATCACCCCCTCTAGTATGATGTGATTTACCCTGACCTTAAGGCTTTGTCTGTCAGTTGATGTGTAAGTTGACTGGCTATTTGATTTAGTTTATTGTCTGAATATGGAGGCCTCACGTCAGATTTTCATGTGAAACACCTCTCCCTGGCACGTACCATTTGTGTTTTATTTCTTAACTCAACATTTGTTATTTTCTTCTATACAGTTTAATTTTTGATGTTTATAACAATATGTTATTTTGTTGTATTACTGTATATTTTGCTCCCTCATGTTATACCACATTATAGAAATTGTTATTGAAATTTGAGTCATATTTTGTGTTGCTTAACTGAAGAACACAACATCAATATATAAAGCAAAAATAAACTTAATAATTTGTACAGATGTATTTCATTGAGGCTTGAGCTGTTGGTGTGATGGATGAAAAATGCTTTTTATAAACACTAGGGGTCACACTATCACTGTAGTAGTTAGCGCAAACCAGTAATTGCAGTGGTGCAATTAGATATTTTACTTTAGCAATAACAAAAATCGTTGCACTATCTCGCTGTAGCTGAACAGAGTAGACAAGAAAAGCTAAACACTGCATGTGCAAACTGGAAGGCAGGCAGGTTTGTTAACGGGCTGAACTGGATTTGCTGGTTTCTCTTTGCACTGGTTTGACCACAGTCAGCTCTGTTATGTTTAGGTTATCCCTCCCAACACTTGAGCAGTGAAACTGACTACTTGACTATCCTGACAATCTTGACTGATGGCAACCTTGAATTGGGGCAAACACACTGAGCAGATGAAACTTTGTGGGCGTTGCCTCCACGCCACAACGCCGCGCCCTTTCGACAAACGGCGTCATTGAGGAAGAATACCAACGCACAAGTAGCCAGCCTGGCGGAAAAGAAGCTGCTGTCAATTTGGAAACGTCTTGGATTTGCGCATTACTTTATACTGCTTTAGAAGGAAAGACTCAGTCAACATGATCATTAAGGAATTGTAAGTATCACAATACAATCAACTAAAATGAGTCGTCTGATATTAATGAAAAAGGCTGAACGTTGCCGGTGCATTTCCCCCTGCCTATCCACTTTTCAATATACAGTACCTGCCTTGTTTCACCTTCGTGGGCAGGGCCTATAACGTTTTCCAAAAAGTAATAAAGACTTTTTTAAATTAGTTATGGGTTCCTTTTTCCTACCTTAACGCACGCCTCACTCGCTTGAATGATCTTTGTTGGATTAATGTTTTGAGTGAAATAAATCGTGGCTTTTGTCAGGTTTTAGATAGCGCTTGCCTTTGGGAGCAATCTAACTAGCATAAACTAGGTTTATGAGCTTTCATGTAGTCTAATGTTCATCCTTACAGACAATTATCCAGTAAACTGTCATTTGACCATAGGACAAAGTACATTACATTCTGAGGCACAACCATGTTAAATGGTTATGCTTTTAAAATAGCCCATAGGCCTACCTCATCTGTTCGTGGGTTTTCTTGTATAGCCTAACGTGAGACAAGATGTGCTTTAAACTGGTGCGTTTTAGGTCCTTTGAATTCAGTAAGATCTCTTGGGTGAATAATGGCTTTAATACCTTTTTTGACGTGTCTCACCAAGCCACTACTACTAACTTCTGTTTTTTAAACGGCCATTGTAACCAAGACTGGAAGGATTCTCTTCCAGCCTGATCTGTTCTAATGAAATATTCAGACCTTGCTAGACTAGCAACAGGTGGCAATTAATTGAGGATTGTATTATGACACAGGACACAGAATAGGCACAGACTACACACACAACCCTTACAAATGCGTTTTAAGACTAATTTTTTTTCTTTAGCCTTCAGCCATAGAGGACAAAACATATCTGATTATCCTCGGTGCTCTGTTTAACAAAGATTTTATGCTGTTATTATTCAAGACATCATACTAAATGCAACAGAAACAGCCATAGTGCTCTGACTAAAATGATGGCTCAACATATTCTGCACTAATATGACGTAGAAGCTTACCATTAAAGTTATGGGACATTACATCTGTAGCCTATTATTAATCTGAAAATAATAACGATTAGCTAATTTAACAGAAAATAATAATAAACTCACAGCAGGCCATTTTAAAAACTACCCGTTTAACTATTTTGCAATCACATCCAATTTCAATACAGTTTCACAGCTGTTTTGACAGTTTGACCTGCCCCCCCCCCTTCTGTTTCAGTCGTGTTGTGCTGCCCATATCCGTGGAAGAGGTAAGGAACAATAATCATCCGATTCTTTTTTTTTTTTTTTTCTTACCGCTGGTTCCTGTTTTGCACTGGAACTGCATGATTAGAACCTGCCATGTAACAATGATCTGCTTATGTCCCCCATTTGATATCTAATGAATTTATTCATAAAGTGTAGGCCTACTCGCTAAATTGATCTAAAGGAAATGTGTGGGAATATAGAAATGTGTAAATACCTACTTAAAATAACTAGTAGAAGGGTCAGATAAGAGGGAGAATAACAGAACCAGAAAAACGCTTCCCAAAATGCAAGTGTAAGAATTATTTCAAAATGGGAACTGTATCTTTGCCTCAGCTAATGTTTAAATTTTATGTACATCCATGGAGTACTCGGCATCAGAAGAATTTGTATGAGATTGAGAAAATATGAAAACAATTTGTGTTTACCATTCTAAACTAAACCTTTTCTACCTAAATTAATTTGCCTTCTTACAACAACTACCTCACTTCACAACAAAGCAGGTCATGAGGCAATAATGCATTCGATTTAGACGTGTAATCCCAGTTTTCTGTATGAATGGCTTAACCCTTTATCCTTCTCAATGTGGAGGGAATTATAAATAATAGTGTTAGCTGGGTTGAGTAACCATGACATCTTCTGATTTCCTGAGGGTTGTGGATAGCCATTTGTCCACTGTGATTGTAGGAATTCTGGGACTTGAGCTTGCTGGGCAAGTGCTTGGCTGATATACCTAAGAGACATGACGTGTTTATTTGCTCTTTCACCAAACACATTTCCTTTCAAGGCTGGTTTCTTGGCTATATCTGAACAACACTGTTGAACGTCTGAGCTTTTATAAAGGCCAGTCATGTGTCAGATGGGCTGAAGGTAATAAGGAGAGACACCGGTTGCACAAGTCACATTCCTACGCCCAGCACTGGCTAAGCATCGCATCCACAGAGCTAGCAAAACACGCTATGTCGACATAGCTCATTTTGCTAAGTGGTGACTATCATATTCCAGACACGATTCTTTTTTTTTTTTTTTTTTTTTGCTAACCCGCTAACCTTCTTCCCCACTACACATTTCCAAGGACATGTACTTAGCTGACTCATAAGTGCTCTGTAAGATATAGTAGCCTATATAGCCAACATTTGAGTGGGAGAGCATATGTGCCAATCTAACATGCATGTGAGTTTTTCTTTTGTTACAATTTTGCTGGCTGACTGGCTTTGTTTGGGCTGATGGAAGGGAGTGGATTGCAGACATCCTTTCTAATGACTCAGGTTTTCATATGCTGTAGTCAGTGTGAGAAGTAGGAAATTAACTAGGAAATGAACTGAGGTCACAACACAGAAGGATTCATAGGGTCACTGAACTTGTGTGTGTGTGTGTGTGTGTGTGTGTGTGTGTGTGTGTGTGTGTGTGTGCTCATACCACATGCGAGTATACACAGGGACACCCTTCCTACTCTCTGTCTTAAACTTTCTGTCCACTGTCAATTTCTGTATTTTCTCTACAGTATCAGGTAGGCCAGCTTTACTCTGTAGCAGAGGCCAGTAAAAACGAGACGGGTGGAGGAGAAGGAGTCAAAGTGCTTGTCAACGAGCCCTATGATGAGAATGGAGAGAAGGGACAGTACACACACAAAATCTACTACCTCCAACAGTAAGCAACACAGATTGGCAGTATAGGAAACATGGTGGGTGGGGGAGCAGGGTGTTGGAATCCTAGCCAGAAGATGGTGGGTTCGAGCCCCAGAGTTGGCCTACCTGTAAGCATCCTTGAGCAAGATGCCTAACCCCTATCTGCTCCATGTAATGGCACCATACAATTGTAAGTCGCTTTGGATAAAAGCGTCTGCTAAATGCCAAATTGTAAATTGTGGCTGTGTTCTAAAGCTGTGGCTTTCACTCTTTCTGAGTCACTTGTTCACATTTATGCATTCTTTAACATAATGGTGTGTATATTTTAATAATTTATATTTTCGATTAAATGTAAAATTATACATTTAAAATTATGTAACGTTTATCTTAATGTTATGAAATCGTCTTGTAGCCTAAACGGCCATACCACGTACTCAAAAAAACATCTATTGGCACATGAATAAAATTGGCTAGTGAACATGGTCAAGTTACGAGTTTCATACTAATTTCATCCTTGTATTTTGTCTGTAGGTAGTGTGAGCTTTTGAGACACAAGTGGTCCATGTTAAACAAACTATGCCCAAATAGTAAGGAAATTTGTGTTTGGTAGATTATTTATTTGTTGTAACAATGCTTCTTGGCAATACATTTTATACCATTGGAAAGCCTGATTATTTCCTTTTTTTTAAATGGTGCCACATTTGTAAGGAACATGCATTTGTGGAATGAGCAGCAGAGCTGAGTATGAGGATTGCGCCCATGAAAAATTTGCCAAACAGCTTTTCTTTGTTCACTCTTGTTTGGTGGATTGGGTGATTAAAGTCTGAAGTAACAAGACATATTGTCAATTTATTAATTTAACAAACGGGAGCATCAGTAGCGTGTCACCAGCCTGATCACACACTGCTGTGGGATGGCATTCCATTTTTCATCCAGGATTTGTCGCAAGTCAGCCAACGTCGTTGTGTTGGTCACTCTGGCACGAACAGCACGCTCAAGCTGATCAATGGGGTTGAGGTCAGGACTGCTGAAAGGACATTCCATCCTCTCCAATCCTAAATTCTGGAGATTGTCTCTGATATACCCAGCTCTGTGGGGACGAACGTTGTCATATTGGAGGATAGAGTTTGGTCGCATACTGTGGAGATATGGGATTTCCACCGGTTGAAGAATGTTATCTCGATATCTCTCTGCATTGAAATTGCCTCCAAGCCTCTTTTTCCCAGTTAGGGAGATGCAACAGCAAAGAAAAGCTGTTTGGCATTGTCAAATGATTTGGCAAATTTTTAATGGACGCAACCCACATACTCAGCTCTGCTGCTCATCCCACAAATGCATGGTCCTTACAAATGTGGCACCATTTAAAAGGGAAATAATCAGGATTGTACAAGATACAATTGGAAATAAGAATTGTTACAACAAAGAAATAATTAGGTTATTTTTTCAATTCATAGGTAAAGTAACCTTGTTACATAATGCTGTTAACAAATGTAGGCTATTAATTGTAAGTCACTTTGGATAAAAGCGTCTGCTAAATGCTTAAATGTAAATAATCTACTATACACAAATTTCCTTACTTTTTGTGCATAGTTTATCTTGTTTAGTCACACATGGGCTTTAAACACAACTTAAAACAGTAGTTGCTCACATACAGTGTTACCGGGCGGCAGGATGTGTTTTAAAGTAATCTACACTGTCTCCAGACCAAAATACTTGTTTTTATCTAATTTTTGTCAGGTTAATGCTGCCGGTATTTTCCTGAGAATTTTGGAACATAAGCAAAGAAGTGTGTGTTTATAACCTAAAATAATTACTTAACAATGCAGCAGTAGCAATTTGGGTGCCAATAAGGCTTGCCTAGCCAATCTAAATTGTCTATAAACTCATGTCTTCCTCTTTGCAGTAAAGTACCAAAAATTATCCGTCTTTTGGCGCCAAAAGGTGCTCTTGAAGTTCATGAGAAGGCCTGGAATGCATACCCTTACTGTCGAACCAGTGAGTCACACACACAAATACACACAGAATGTTGGGTGACACTGAATAATTGATTGCTGAATGCATGATGGTAAACCATTCTTGGAACATGCCCTATGGTCCCATTTAAATTACACACTAAAGCATAATTGAATACAAATAGTTTAGTACTAAAAAGTATTAATGTTTTTTTTTTGTTTTTTTTTTATCATTGTCTGCTTCTATCTCTTCTGGTCCATACTTGTTTCCTGCTCAACTCAATCTCTTATGCAGTTCTTACAGTAAGTCCACTTTTTTTGTTTGTTTTGTTTGTTTACATATTTCTTGTAGACTTTTTAACATCCAATTTTGTGACCAACCAAATTTATTCACATGTATTTACTATGGGACAATAATCTGAATTAGATTATCCTTGTTGTGGGTCACTGTTTAGCATTAAACATAGTGAAAGTTGAGATGGTAACAATGACTCTCAAAGACGGAGGTAAAAGTAAGAGTTAGGCTGTAGTTTAGCTGTTTGTTTTTAAAATTTTGTTTCTTGTGTAACACTGGAAATGCGCTAAACCCAAATTTACCAGTACATTCTTCTGTGAGATTAGAGAGAGATTTGGGATTTCAAAACCCACTATTAGACCTAAACCCCTGGAGTTCTTCAAGTAGTATAGTTTCAGAAGGCAGCAAGGGGTAGCATATTACACATTTTCGGTCATTTAGCAAAAAATATTATCCAAAATTAGTACAATTACAAGTGTTAAGGAGCAGCTAGGGATTACGCATCTTGCTCAATGATGCTTACAGGTAGACAATTATTTGAAATCAAATACATTTTATTTTGGACTGTCTGGACCAGAAACTGGGACAACAGTGACCAAGTTGGTTTTCCCTTTAATTATACTTTAGGAAGCAACTACATAATAAATAGATAAATAAATATTTTGTCTCATCCTCACTAACCGCTTTAAATATTGGAAATTTCAATTTTTCTACAGCTAAATAGGGAGGGGCATTGTTAGCATTATAGGGTGTGTTGTTTACCAGGCAGAGTAACTGTTGTGTGGGATGTGAAGTTTCTTTATGATAAATTATGGGATTGCATTGTGTGTGTGGTGTAATTATGTCTCTCATTTTTACAGAATGAATACATGAAGGATAAATTCTTCATCAAGATTGAAACCTGGCACAAGGCTGACATGGGGGAACAGGAAAATGTAAGTTGTCTGAGCTGGTCATAAGAAAATCTTACTGGAATGAGATTCTGATATAGTTACAACAAATTAGCCAATCCCAACCAATTTGAAAGATAAGAGTGTACATGTTGGTACAATGCAGAAAGTTTACCATCCGGAAGTATTGGCTCTATAAATACCAATCTGTGTTTCTTTCTCCAGATTCATGGACTGGATGCGGACATGTGGAAAAAGACTGACGTTGTTCACCTTGATATCGCTGACAGAAATGCGGTTGGAAAGGTGAAGGCAGGAACTGAGCATGTGTTCAATTCACAGTTGTCCTCCATATTCAGGTCGATTGGTCAATGCATGATATATGATGCTGTTACTCCTTGTCCCCTAATCCAATGCCATGTCATTACAATCATATGCTGTCCCTGAATGTTGCCACAGAAAAACACGAGGCCATCATAGATCTATGGGGTCAAGGGACAGGCACCACCACTCCTATCTACTTTTTCTTGATTCATGGTTTAGGGAGTGTAGAAAATAACACTGTTTCAAATTAGCCATGTAGTAGGCTCATAGAGTATCTCAATGTCCTGGAACCACCTTCATTTTTACCCATCCTTTTATTTAGGACTACAAGCCAGATGAGGACCCTGCCACCTTCACGTCACAGAAGACTGGTAGAGGGCCTTTAGGACCTGACTGGAAGGTACTACCTCTCTCACAGTAGACACTGTTGATTGGGACATATACATTCGAAAGGGATCTGATCTAAAACAGGAGCATCTAAAAATCAAACGTATTGTACAACGTGTAATGTGTAATATATTTCCTTCATGTAATGTATAATTTGTGTGCCGGGGTTTTGATGTGTCAGTGAAGGAAGGCATAAACAGTGTCCCTATATTACCAGTAGACTACAGCCTAGCGGCTTAATCAGTGGGGAAAGAACTGAAATAAATAGTTTAGTTGGGAAGCACTTGCAATGCTTTCTTACTGAGGTTCTATTCGATTTCATTGTTTGTCTTTTTTTGCTAGATCGAGTTGAAAATTATACATTGCAAGGGGTAGTGTTAGTAGATTTTAGTTTAGTTTTTTTGTTTTTTACTGGCCAAAAGCAAAATATTGAACAGTACTGCAGTGTGTAACTGTAAAAGTAAACTTTTTTCCTTCTAAAAGGAATTTATCATTGTTATGAATCAATTCAAAGTGGTTTTGTTATTTCCTTTCATGCACTTCTTACTTTTAGGAAAATCCGTTCTGATATGTTTTGTGTTCTGTGTGGTTGCAGAAAGAACTCACTAGCAACACAAGCTGTCCTCACATGTGTGCCTATAAACTAGTCACCTGTGATTTCCAGTGGTTTGGACTGCAGAGCAAAGTGGAGAGCCTCATTCAAAGGGTACAGTATCTTCTTGACCTACCTTTTGTTACTGTACAGTATCCCGTACTTGATGGCATTAAGGTGAAGTGTTGCACAGAAGTGACAGAGGGAAGAATAATTGCTAAAGATTTCCCCATTTACGTTTTAGGTAAATCTTATTACATGAGTGCGTCATTGACATTAATTTCATGATTTTTTTATTTTTATTTATTTATTTTTTTTAATAATTTGTCTTACTTTTTTCTGTGCCTATTCAGGAGGAGAAGCGTTTGTTTACCAACTTTCATAGGCAGCTGTTCTGCTGGATTGACAAGTGGATTGAGCTGTCGATGGATGACATACGACGTATGGAGGAGGAGACTCGGAAGGAGCTAGATGAGGTACAGTAGAAGAGCTCAATATACGTATTGCCATTGATCAACGATGTGCAGGAATTACTTCCCACGATAAAATGCTGACTAACATTTACAAAGAATAATATCTATCTAGCTCGGCAGCTACAGTAGTGATCGCCCTCATTCAGATACTTTAGGGACCTCTATCACTGTCCTTTCTTACAGATAAGGGCGAAGGGTACTATCAAAGGCACTGTGTCTGAAGAATGAGCTGGTCCGTTTACACTGTGAGTATTTGCACTGCCATTTTCTTATTAAGTAAGTACAATATGGCAACTATTAATGCGTAACAACAATTTATTTAAAGTGCGAACTAGTAATATTAAATTATGAAATAAAGTAAGACTGGTCATACTGTCGTCATTTGGAACACACGGTCCTTGATAGTGGTATAACGCCACAAATGTCACCCCAGCTCACTGTTTACCTTTTGAAGTACAACTGGGCATGAAAGTGCACATGGCTTCAGGGGGAGAAGCAAATAATAAATTAAGCCTTGGCGTACTGTATGGGGGAGGAGTAGAGAAGAGTGCCCGCCAGCATCAGCACTCCGATATGGGACAGGCATGCTCTCTCAGTTTAAACCCATTTTGTAAGGCAATTCTGGACATGCATCAAGGATTTTGGCTGTAAACTTGAATAAGCAAAAGCTGTTCCCTTGGAAATGCATTTGCGTAAGAACAATTGTCTACTTTCTCTCACACAACAGAGATGTAGTGAGAAGCTTAAAACTGGGTTTTACACATTTTGTGTTATTTATTTTTATTTTCCTCCTTTGCATCTTTAGATCTGGATCTGATACAGGAGCCATTGCCCCCCCGACCTCAACCCTCAGACCCTACTAACTGAACACTTCATATGAATAGGCGTTATCAAGAACACTACACCTCTACCACTGTCAGTTTACTTCTGAATGAATGCCTTGCTGTAGTGGTGTGTATTTTTTGCATACAACAGGAATGAATGAATGGAGAGGTTTTCAGAGAGATTGCCTGTGATCCATATCAGCTCACACAATGCACATCCCTTCATCCCTAATTACTAATAATCAATGTTCTGTATCTTTTTCTATTTTATTTTTTTGTCAATGGGGTTTTTGAGTTGGATTGGTGTTATTGTTTTCAATGACTCATTATGTGTTTACTTAATAGACCAGGGCACAGTAGATTTGACAGCAGTATTGTCTGCAACCACACTATTCTACAAATGCTTTGGTAACTGTATTTAGTTTCAACAAAGGATGTCTATGTTGTCAAAAGTTATTTCATGCTTGGCTTGAATAATTTAAATAATCATCATGACTTAAATTATTCAGGTTCTACCTGCTGTTAGCCAGTTCACCCTGAGACGGCTCTCTTGCACTCTTGTTTTAAGGGTTTGAGTGTTGTTAGGCTATTTAAGGTGATCATGAAGCGAGAACAATTAACACATGAAACATTCTGTTTTAAAATTCCAAATTGTGGTCCTTTCTCATTGTATGTCTTTATTTTGAAATAAAGGTATAAATATATTTTATTAGAATTTTACAACTATGTGTAATAATTCTCTATGATGAAGTGTGATAAAATACGATCCTTATTATTTGCTTCTTGTAGTTTACTGTTTTGGGCTGGGCTGTTTTCATTTGGCTCTAGCGACTTCCAACAGATGAATTGATCACTAAAAATAAACTTTACTTATACAGCACCTTATTTTTACTTTTATTTTATTTATTTTTTTAAAACTGTTTACAGGTGCTTTAGCAGATGGAATAAATTAAAATACTCATTGTTTTAAAAACAATAGGAAATATTGGAGAAATTGAATTAATATAAAGACTATAATAAAAACAAACTAATGAAAGTGCAATAACATCAAGTTAAATAAGGCTAAAATAAAATACAGGTCTAACAGGTCTTATAAGGTAGCCATTCATCAATATAATACATCAGCTTCCCTTGCACAGTGCATGGTGTAATTTATTGATATTTAAAGGGAGGCGCTGTTGGCCTTTTTTTGACAGTTCAGGAAGTGACGTCTTGACATGTAACCTAACCAAACAAACAAAAAACCTCCCCTATTTTATAAATTGTAGTCTCGCTGTAGTTTACTCTATATACCTATGCAAGAAAACATCAGGATATACCATCAAGGCTTTAACAGGTAAAATACATACGATCAAACATGTTACCAACATAATCAGTTCGTACCGTATTGTGTTAGCTCTCAGTACGACATCATGATGTGCGTGTGAAGTAGAGATGCTGCTTGTTGAACAATTATCCGTTTGTACTTTTCACATGTAATGTCCTAGCTAAAGCGATCGCACTTAATATGTTCATCGTTAATTTGGGCACAACAGTATCTATGTGCAAGAAAAGTTAATTTGTTGCCTTTTCAGGTTGTGAAATAATGGAGGAAAGTGAGGTACAATCCGACAGTCAGAAGGTGGATAGACTCAACGGGGGTCACAGTTTCAGGTGAGTTTCATGGTCTAAGCACTACGATATTTGCTGTCTTCAGTTGGTCACTGTGTTGGACATCTGACCTAATGTAACAATTAGGAAGGCTGTTCATGAAAGTATAATTGGATGCCCCATTACGAATCGCCAGAACACAGCATTAAAAATCTGCAAATCTTGCAGATGGATTACGTTACCCAACAGATTATCATAAGGATTAGGCGGAGTGCAGTTGAATGCTTAGTTTGTATGCAAGCGTTCTTGTGGGTATTTGAAATATAGAAGGGGTGCAGGAATTTTCATGTACCCATAGCAATGTCCCAGTGTTTTGCAATATATCTAAAAATCAGATAAGCATGTGTTTCACTAAACAAAGGGATTTTAGCTATTTTTATCACACAAATTAGACTTTACATGGCCTCTTTGGAATGGGGATTAACCAATTTTGTAACCGCTCAGTCCCACTCCAACTCCCCTGCTGGATCAGTTTTCCACCATATCTCGGTATAGTTGTTCTGCTCTTTCTTTTCTTTTCAGCCAAACAGAGTTTAAATTGTAGTTTCCTATAATAAATTTTTGAGTAACAATAATTTGGTGCCACCAGGTCTTTCTGAATAGAAAGCAATTTAAACAATATTTTATCTGGATCTATTAGCCAAACATACAATTTGATTTTGGAGTACCAGGAAGATTGCACTTTTCTGCTCATCAACTGTCCTGGGGAGCCACCACCATCTTGTCTCAGATTATGGATGAGATCCAACAGCTGTTTGGCCGCACCCGCTCTGACAGCCTAGCCAGCGATGCCACGCAGTCAACGGGCAGAAAGCTTCTCCTATGTCAGCGGCTAAACCAATTAATTACCTGTATAGATGACTTGGACCCCGAAGACAACCTCCACAGCAAGGTGGCAGAGACCCTGGATAACACGTTTCTCATCTGTGGCAAGAGAGCTAACAAGCCAAAGAAGAAACGCGTCAGGTGGCGATGGATACAGACAACTTTATTTTAGAGATACATAAGCTCTTGCCTTAATGTGTTGGAATAATGTTGCTGATTTATTTTCCGTTCTATCTGAATTCTCGTTGCCTCTCCCTTCATGCGTTTAGAAATCTTTTGGATTTAGTTCAAAATTAAACCACCTGATATATAATTACAAAAACACTTCTGGACAACTTTTAACACACAAACTGATTTTTTTTTATCATTGAATCGTATTTTTTTCGAGTTTTCATAAAAGGTCACTGTTAGCTGAGCTCAGGCGACAAAAAGGGAATTTGTTTAATGGGTGTTTACATTTAGTTTGACTGTATGACTGGTCGCTTTACGCATAGATTATGCAGGCATGATAAGCTTGAAGTAGTACACGGAGCGTCCAATGTGCAACAGCTCCAGCTCCCAGTCTTTGTTGCTATACTTATATTTGGCCTCTGCCACCCATAATGGAGATGTTTGTTGCTGGAGCTCGTAGGCATGTATATACAACTGGAACTACAGCAGTGGGTTTTTTCTTTTTCACCACAGGCTGCACATGGTCACATGGAACGTAGCCACAGCAGATCCACCAAGAGATATATCCTCACTCCTCCATCTCAACTCCCCTGTGAGCCCAGACCTCTATGTGTTTGGGTAGGTAGACACCGTGAAGAGATTCATTGCCCGATTAGTGGAATTTCACTCTGGTACGTCCATGTTGTTTAGTGTTATACTATTTGTGTGCATGTCAGTCTTCAGGAGGTGTACTCGGGCGTGATGAGGTTCATTTCAGACATGGCATTCAATGACTCGTGGAGCCACATGTATATGTCTATTTTAGCGCCACAGGGATACATTAAGGTACGAACCACCGTCGGCTTGTTTACCTAATTTCTTCAAATGAACCACCACCTATTTAATGTTTTGTCCCATAACCATGAGTTTACATTTCTTTATATGATTTATATGAGAATAATCTAAGGCTCCAGGTTTAGGTTGAGTGGGAGACATGTTAAGAGTTGGATAGATGCGTCTGTACTGTTTTAATGTGTGTTTGTTTAGGTGTCGTCTATCAGAATGCAGGGTCTGCTTCTACTGGTCTTCTCCAAACTGGAGCATGTCCCGTTCATCAGAGACATTCAGGCGACATACACGCGCACCGGCATTTTTGGTTACTGGGTGAGAAATGGAGACGGACAGGCGTGCATGCACACACATGCGTTACACTTGAAGTGGAATGGGTTTAAAAAAAAGATGGTGTAATAGATTGATATCTGCGCTTTAAATGTTTGTTTTGTTCACAAATACTAAGTTGTACAGGCTTAATAGGTCTCCAGTTCAAATAATGGCATTGGCACTTGTCTTATTTAAGTTATGTCAAATAAGTTGAATAGATAATAGACTTCCAATCTTTCTTGTCTCCCCTCGCTCTCTTTCGCAGGGTAATAAAGGTGGCGTGTCCATCCGTCTGTCTCTATATGGTCACATGCTCTGTTTTCTCAACTGCCACCTAGCAGCGCATATGAAGTACGCCACAGAGCGCGTGGACGAGTTTGCGCGCATTCTGGACACGCAGACCTTTAACTGTAAAAAAGCTCCCAGCATTCTCGACCACAGGTGAGTATTGAGTAGTCGGGTATTCTGCAAGACTACACTTACTATCGTATAAAAACGTCCAGGGGCATCTATGAGACAAGTTGGCTTAAATGTGGGTGGCGCGGTAAACGAGTTTGAAACTTTTAAACCAATCCAACGATTTGTGAAGGTGGAGTTAAAAATAGGGGCGGTGATTCAAACGGGAAGATGCAGCGGTGCTCCTACTAACACAGTCCCACCGGTAACTTTGACAAAAGCTATCTTTGTAGCCGACGGTTTAATTTAATAGATTTTGAGGCTTCCACACTACTCCTTAAACAGAGTGTGGGGGGGGGGGGGGGGTCCCTTGGCCCATTGCATTACCATGTGGTGCAGACTTTAAACACCACATAGCAGAGCGGACGAGCGGCGTGTAGGGAAAGTG
>JAOEHI010025385.1:0-26185 GCA_025447815.1 Percopsis transmontana
CCACCCAATAATTACTGTTTTTTTTTAATAACCCCCCGCCGGGGTTTTTACCCCCCCCCCCCCCCCCCCCCCCCCCCCCCGTCAGCATTGGCTACCCGGTGGTGACTCTGGGCTTCGGCTTTAAGAGCTACGTCAGCTACAAGATGCGTCTGCGCAAGCAGAAGGAGGTCCAGAAGGAGAACGAGTTCTACATGCAGCTCCTGCAACAGGCGCTCCCACCGGAGCAGCAGATGCTCCAGAGACAGGAGAGGGAGGCGGAGGAAGGTGAGACAGACGCACGCGCACACACACACACACACACACACACAGATGGCCCCAAACCAGGTGCGTTCAAAAAGGGCTATGTAGGCAGTAAAGGATCATTTATGCTCCCTTTATGTACGAAAATAAATATGTCCATTTCAAATGATATACATCCACTAGAGAGCAGCTTAGAGTCAAAGGTTTCTGACAACAACAAACATAAGAAAGAGGCATAAGTGGAGGCAGCATTGTCGAGGTGGTCTGTGAGGCCATTAAGTACATTGCGACATGTGGACGGAGATTTATTTTCACTAATGACCAATGAGAGAAATTGACGTCATACATTTTTAACGTTTCTTTTTCGTGTCCTTCTGTCTATGGCCCTGTCTCGCTCGAACTATTGGCTACTCTGTCCCCACGATTTCAGGTGGTACTGCTCCGTTTTGTTCATATCTGTAAGTTTTCAGAAAACGTGCACGAATACGGACAAAATGATTACGGACAGAAGTCTCCATCCGTATCTATATACGTATCTAACTTTGAGCATAACGTTGAGCCTTAAGTGAGTGACGTTTGCGGATGATTTGAACAGGCTTACCTCGTGTGCCTGCCATTATGTTTTATGGCGGGATTGTTTGGTGATGATAGATTTTCTCAATGCACTTCAGTACGCTCTGATATAGTGTTGTATCTCACACATGTCACACAACCAGCTGGCTTACAGGGTGTAAACCCCGATTGACCAAGTGTAGAGTTGGACCAATCATTACACAGTTGGTACCAGAGAGATTTCAGAGCTGCAGGAAGTAACGAACATAAAATAATTCACAAAAATTATTTGACTATTATATTTCTAATTTATTTGATACATATCTAATTTTAAAAGTATACCAACCACCTATTTTTGAGTTATTTTGTCTTATTAGACCATTTATCAGGTTGAAGCAGACCTATGCTGCAAATTGGAAGACAACAAACTATACTCAAAAGAACCAGTCATAAAGAATGTGTCACTTGTCCCAACCTATAGGTGCAACACTGACATAAGAGATTAAGGGAGATCAAGTATACACCCAGACTATAAGCTATGCCCAATCACCTATGTTGTATCATATGTTCCAAATGTTATAGTATTCTCATATCATTCATTTATGCCTTTTATGCCTTATGGCACCCGACAAATTGTTTATCCACAACCTGAACCTGACGTCTAGCTTTATTACAGCAGCGTTAGCTAAAGGGGTCTCGGAGGTTGACCCCCCGACAGTATCCCAAAACGGAGCTCCTCCAGGAAAGAAAAGTGCCCCTGTCCCGCTACCGGAACTGGAGTACCGGGAGAAAGGAAAGGACAGTAGCGCGAAGGAGGGCAAAAAGCAGCACACAGTTAGCATCAACAACAACAGTATTATGCACACACTGGACTCCAGACTGCAGGAGACGGAGTACATTGAGAACCACCTTGGGGGGAAGAGACTGAACAACGACCTGGAACACACACACACCAACAGCACACACCCCCCCAAGGAGGACGCCGCGGCAACAGGGAAGAACTACAAGAACGCCAGTGCAGGGGGCGGGTCCTGCTCCCCGCCCCGGAACCACAGTGCCACCAATGGCAGCGTGCCGCTGGGCTCCTCGTCCGGCAAGAGCGAGAAGAAGCAGAAGAGCGGGGGGCGGGGCCAAAAGGACGCGGCCGAGAACTGTATCCCCAACAACCAGCTGGGCAAGCCTGACGCACTAGTGCGGTAAGACACACACACACACATACACACACAGTTTCCCCTGTGTACCTAGGCTTTAGCTTCTGCACACGCTAACCCTTCTGTGGCTCTCCCGCGCCCCCTGCAGGCTAGAGCAGGACGTAAAGCGTCTGAAGGCGGACCTCCAGGCCAGCAGACAGCTGGAGTCGGAGCTGCGGAGCCACCTGTCTTCCCTGAGCAGCCAGGACCGCAGCCTGCGCTCCGAACTGGGCCAGCTGCGCCAAGACAACGAGCTACTGCAGAACAAGTGAGAACGCGATGTCAATAATCTTGAAGTCGCGAGACAGAAGTTTAACGCGACAATGTTGATCTTCTTTCCACCCGTTACATCAAATTTAGCGGTTCACCCGTGGGTACCCGACCCGATGCAGGATTCTGCTCTGACTCCCGTATTGTGTCTCAGGCTCCACAGCGCAGTACAGGCCAAGCAGAGAGACAAGCAGACCATCTCCCAGCTGGAGAAGAGGCTGAAGGCGGAGCAGGAGGCCCGGGCCCTGGCTGAGAAACAGCTGTCCGAGGAGAGGAAGCGCAAGAAGATGGAGGAGGCCACTGCCGCACGAGCTGTGGCGTTAGCTGCTGCCTCCAGGTGCGTACGACTGCTATCGTGTTTTAAATCGTGCGGGCCGCACAGTATTATTTTGGGAGTTGTAAGATGATTTGAACATTATGTTTTTTTTTCATTTTATGATGCATACTTTTAGTGTATCGCTTTCTTGTACCTTGAGAGCTCGCCCAAAAAAAAAATCCTTCATCTGAAAAACTAAAACGATTGTTAAACCTGAACCACTTTAAATGCTCCACACATGCTTTTATTGGACAAAGTTTTTATCCTCACCGGGACATAAAGAGGGAAGTATGAAACCATTAATGTATCAATACATCCCATTAATAGCTTTAGGGGTTTTCTACCTGCCTACATCCAGGAATCCTGAGTCTCTTTTTCGTCCAGACTTGTAGAAAACCCACAAGGGGATTTTCAAAGATACTTGTGTGTATCTGATGAAAGTGGCTTGATCTTTGATGGCTTGATCTTTCTATATAAGATCCTGTAAGCAATTCTTCTGTTAATATTCTATCCTGGATCCTGCAGGGGGGAGTGTACAGACTCTCTGCGTGGTCGTATCAGAGATCTGGAGACTGAGTGTAAGAAGCTCAACGTGGATATGAAGGTCAAGGAGGAGCAGATTAGGGACCTGGAGGGCAAGTGTCAGGTGAGACTAACTAAACTAACCACAATGCTTTACTTGGTGATGCCATGTGACATAAACCAAGGATATTTTATTCAACATTCAGCTATGTAGGACAGATATCTAATTTACAAATCGCTGCAAAAGGGGGCAACACAAATCTTTGGAGTCATTTTCGTGACCACCACCCACTACTTTATAGCGAATGCACATATTTGTTATGGTTTTCATATGTTTACATACGGTATTGGCTAATATGGCTATGTTATTATTTTAATGTTTATGCAAACAAAGGTAATATAGTGCTGCTCATTTTATTTGTGGGTTTCAATATAAAACTTCATCATTACTGTATAAATTTTCAGCCCATTTGAACAACTCTAGGTCACTATAATCGTGATATGAAATGTTCATACCGTTTCATCTCTAGTGTAAGGACTACTTTAGATGGGAAGAACAATTTTCTCTTCCCGCCCTACCGTGTCGTTTGCAGGAGCTGCGGAAGTACAAAGAGAACGAGAAGGACACAGAGGTTCTGATGTCAGCGCTGTCCGCCATGCAAGAGAAGACTCAGCACCTGGAGAACAGCCTGAGCGCTGAGACCAGAATCAAACTGGATCTGTTCTCCGCCCTGGGAGACGCCAAGAGGCAGTTGGAGATAGCCCAAGGTAGACGATGAGTGTACTTTATTCAGTTGTACCAAAACAGATAGGCTTCACTAACTCCTGTTACCTCTCATAATCCCAGTTCCTCCCTCAAAAAGCTTTGCAAGCTCACACACAACACCCACTAGCCTTAAACCTCCAATAGACCGTTTTTACAGTGACCCGGAAGTGCTACCGATGAGGGGTAAACTGTCTAGTCTGTAAACAGAGAAAAAATCTTAATTCATACAACTTTTAGTTGCAGTTACAATGCAAAAAATGTCATATACTAAAAGAGACTGAACAAGCAGTGTGCACACGCCACACCTGCCTAAGTCTAATCAGCCGCATTGACTCAAAACACAACAGTGGAAAGGGACTTCAACCATTTATTTAGACGGTACGAAAGTGTACCCCTCATCTGGGGCAAGGCAAAACAACCAAAACTATTTTTCCAGCACAGTCAGGCATGTTCCAGGTGCTGAGATAGACATTGGTCATTAGTGTTACTGTAATTATTCCAGTGACCTTGGACTAATCCCTTTATTGTGACACCCACATACAGTACAGGAGTATTCGGAAATTATTGAAGATACAGACATATTCCATTAGAAATAATAATTATTTCTTAAAACATTCTTTATAACAAAACAAAGTTCTTCACATGTAAGTGAAGATGTGGCAGTGGCAGATTACAACATTTCAAAAAGTAACCATGTAAACAGTCAAAAGGAAAATGAAACAAATATAAACGTGATGTCTTCCCTCCCAGGTCAGATCCACCAGAGGGAGCAGGAGATCGCTGATCTGAAGCAGAAGATCGCCGAGGTCATGGCTGTGATGCCCAGTCTGTCCTACTCCACAGACGGAGGCAGTCTCAGCTCCGTGGCTCCACATTACTCCTCCAAATTCATGGACAACAGCCCCTCCTCCCTCGACCCAAACGCCTCAGTCTACCAGCCGCTGAAAAAGTGACCGGTACACCCCATTTCCTCACACAGGAACTGAGGACACGGACTTTTTATTTTTTTTTGTTTTGTTTTTTAGGCAATCTCCAATAATGTTTTTTTTAGTTGTTGCTAACTAACCCCTGACAAATTTTGCACTGTTGTGCGGGCTGTACAAACAGTCGCCAAGTTGACAAGAACACAGATGCACATTCATAGAAACCCTCCATACACATTATTTTGAGCCTTGTGTTGGTTTTTAGCGTTGGTTTTCAGGGTGTTGTGTATAAAAAGTACTTGAGTTAATAGACAGAGTGATCTGGCGTCAGTTGGCATAAGAAAGTCAAGTTAATTTCTACAGCCCTTAATCACAGTGCAGTCTTCAATTACAATTCACATTTCACATGGAAACAAATGACACCCTGTACCTTATACTCCAATCAGACACCCCCTATACATTGGGTGCGTTCAGTAGACCAAACAACTTTTGACTTAATGACATGTTTCCCTCGAAAACAATCGCTATGCTGATGAACTCCTTCTCATAGACAGACCACAAACAATCAGTTCATTGAACGTAAATTAAACGCAACACTGTACTGAACGCAGCCCTTAACTTATCAGACACCCCCGTTCCTTATCCTCCAGTCAAGAAACCTCCCTATACCTTATCCTCCAGTCAAGAAACCTCCCCATACCTTATCCTCCAATCAAGACACCCCCTATACCTTATCCTCCAATCAAGACACCCTTCTATACCTTATCCTCCAATCATGACACCTCCCTATACCTTATCCTCCAATCATGACACCCCACTATACCTTTTCCTCCAATTGGGCAACAGAAAATCTCCATAGAAACCATTTGAGAGAAAAATATGGAAGAGGCCGCAATGGGAGGAGTCCAATCCTTTCAGGATGGCTAGAGTGCTGACTGGGCAATAACATTAGTATTACAAAACTATAATATTTTACCAAGCAAACAGAATATTGAATGATATACTAACTAAACAGTATTAACAAAATCAAAGTATAATGTGCGGATGATTGACACTGAAAATATGGGCGAAAGGGACACATTTTGTAGGCCAACTCCCTGGATTAGACCATCATGCATCACTGCATGTCAATCATTTGCTCAGTGTATCTTATTTCTTGGTTATCCACCGCAATACAATTTTGCTCACAAACAAACAGGTTACTATTTTATAGCAATTGGCAGTTTTAATTATGGCAGGCAACATCTTCTGTCCATACCTGATTTAAAGTGCTTGTTTTGGACTTGAAAGTAAAGTGTAAAGTAAAAAACTTCTGCAAGATAGCTGAATGTAAAAGTACTATTCATGTTTTGATATCGCCATAACTTATCAGTGTTTGGTAATGAACACATTTCATTTGAGTTTTAGCCAATGTACATTTTCTTCTGTAGTAGTGACGTAGAACAGATAGACTTTTGACTCGTTCCTCAGATTGTTTTGAAACTGGTGTACGTTAAACTTTTGATGCTGGAATTATGACGCATTTCAAAGCGGATGCAGTTACTGTTTATGTCCTCTAATTAAGCTTGTTATTGATTCGACCTGGCACTGCCAAAATTCACACCCATCCTCCTTTGGACCAAATTAGAGCTCGTTAGGCCATATTATTCACGGGATTTAATGATGTCTAGGTAACAGATTGTTACTCGTTTGCAATTTAACAGTGCCTTGCGATTTCTCTTTTATAAGACGAAGAAAATATATACTTTCCAATCCTAGGTTCTAATGTGTCAAACCCTTAAGGTTGCCTCTCTCTTTCTTTAAATAGCTTGTCCTTTATTTGTTCATTTGCATCCAAGTTACAGTGGAAAGCTATATTCCACATCAGATACATTCGGTTAAACAACTACAACCGTTTGTCTCAAAGGTAAAACTATTGGACATTGGTACATGTCATGTTGTGGTGACAGTGTGTGCCAAATGATAACCAGATGGATTCTCTTTTATCATGCCCTAGAGTTGGCGTTTAACTGTTTACAAAAATGTACATGCTGAGGAATGTTTTTTTTTTCTTTCTTATTTTTTAGTTCTTAAGTGCCAAGTGTTGATGTTTGGCTCACTTTCATAGATGTAGTTAGTACAATGTTTTCTGAGTATTATTGCTTTGTCATTAGAACATATTTGGATGGTGTTCTTGTGTTTACAAGGTTGTAGGTGGATTATGGTAAAGCAGTAGGCATTCAGGTGGATTGACTGTGTTATTGCTCACGTTTATTTATTCATTAAAGACGTGTTCTCTTTTGTGGTATTCCCCTGATGCTGAGCATCGTATTGGGTTTCTCTCACAACCCTGTTCCACACTTTGAGGGGGGATTCTGTTAATGTGGCACGCTTAGGAAAGTTTTATCCACAAACTGTATGAACATGTTGTGCTATCGTGTTTTGTACTTGGGAAAGTATTTAAGTGGATCACTGAGGCGTTGTGAATTTAGTTCTTAACGTTTTTGACCAGTCTGTGCGAAAGGAAGAGCTGGAAGCACTTGTTTTTTTCCTTTTGTTGTTACAGTGTTACAGATTTTCTTAGTCAAAGTGTTGCGGCCCTGTCCTCTCACTTTGAACATTACAATTAAACCAAGTATTGCTGGTGGCAATGCAAGCCATTCAAAGGGTTCTCGTCTTATATGTTTTGTGTTTACACTATTACATTTTCTTAAGCTTAAGATCCCCCTGGGATCCATTTCATTTCAGTTGGATGGAGAGGTGAAACTTTACAGTACATGATCACTAGATGGCGACAGTCATTGTAGCTACAATTATAAATCACAGCCTTTTCCTTGCAAAAGCATAGCTATGTTATCAGTTATCCCGTTTGAGAAAACGTCATTGTTTGAAGCTGGTTAAAAGCAAGGAGGTTTCCTTGCTAAAAATGACAGTGGAAAAGACCATAGCGAATACAACCAAGGTGGCCGAATTTATCGGAAGTTTTCTTCGTGTGTGAAGTGCCCCGTTGTCACCGCCCACTGCCTGCGGTTCAAATCCAAGTTCACCCCCGTTAGTAGACAAGTCAACATCATACCTCCTGCAAGAAGACGGCCTGGAAAACCGGGAAGATAGCATCGACCAACTTTTCCACAGTTTCGGCGTTTAAAACCGAGATGGATGCCCTGAGGTCTGCTGGACGAGCCATTATACGAAGTCCAAGTATGGCTAAACAGTCATGGAATGCCGGCAGACACAGAAGTAAGACTTTTTTTATTTGTTTAAATTGAAAAAAATTTTTGTGTGGGGATGTTCCGCAAATAGGCAATGTGTAAAATCGTGTTCTTGCTTGTGTTTCGCACGCATGGGAATTTGGTCTCATACTCAAGATTCCTGAGGCCAACTGTTAAAAGTCAAACAAACATACGCCTTACTTCACATTTTTTGACTTCTTGTTGCAATACATGGTTAGGAAGACAAATAGTTATTCAGTTCGTTTACCTAGCGAATGTCAATAGCCTATTCCTTAACGTTTTGTTTATGTGGAATCCGCCAAGTGCACCCTGTTAAACTAAATGTTAACTTGAGGTTTTCTGCTTTCGCAGTGAGAATGTAGCCAGTGCATGTTTTATAGTGGCACTTGTTCCTATTTCCTAGCATTGTAAGTAGATTTATGAGCCCCTTGGCCTAGCCCTGTCAGCTAATTCTTCTTGACCCCGGCCTGGGATCTGGGCAACCTACTTGTATGGCTAACCATGACAACAAGCGGAATGTCACAGGTCAGCCAGTACACAGTTCCAACGTGTTCACCTTCAGCCTGGTCTATATAACAAGGCCATTATAAACCATAGAGGGTCTTTGGCAAACTGAGTGGATGACCTTAATAGCCCATAATTGCATCCAACTTCAGTTGTAGATGCTCTCTGTTGCCTTTGCAACAACCAGGGCCTACATCACACACATGCACTCACACGCACATTTTGAAGGTAAGTATCGATAAGTTGATAATACACGGCATTGGCCCCAAATACAAAAAAAAAAGGCACTAAAATGTCCATCGCCTACCGCTGGCCCATATCTGCTGAGTGGCTGGCCTAAACAATCAAGCCCGGATCAGGCTAGAGCCTTTGCGTCCTGTGCATTGAACATTTTATATTTTTCAACCTATATTTGGAATAGCCTTTGTTCCAAGGAAGGAGAAACGTAATCCAAAGTTTTCTTTGTTCGCATTGTCTGTGGAGATACACAGGGTCCCTGCAGTGTGTGTTTTGTGTCCACGCTGCATTGTAATACTTTTTTTTTAAGTAGAGAAACGGGCTGTTTAACTTGGCGTGTTCAGATAGTTTTCCCAAATTCCTGACCTTTCCACTCTCCTCCCTTTACTGTACAGTATGTGTTAGGAGATGTTATCATCAAAGACATCTCCCAGTTTCACGAAATACACACTGGCCATATTATGTATACAAACAAGACAGTGGCTAAATAAACATAGGATTCAGGAATGTTGTTATAGTCTAAATAGCCCAATTTTTCTATTATGGATTTGCCAAATGATAGCTGCTTTCACAATGCCATTTAATATTACCCCCGCTCAGAAGGCTACTCTTGCCATAGTGTCAGAATGTATGTTGTGTAGGTCCTCTTTGCACTGTTCTGAACCCAGTGGCCTATTCCTCGAATTCTGGTGTTTATTTAACCAGCCCTCCCTGCAGGCTTCTATCTCTGACCTCCATGCTAAATGGCTCTGAAATGTTTGTTTAGCCTTTCTTCTATCCAAGAGTTTCAATCAGCCCATGTTATCGCTGGCTTGTTTATGTTTTTGTGCCCGAACTGAATGTCTACTTTTTGAACCACCACCTATTTCTTTTTTTTTTCCTTTTCTTTTTTTAATGGTAAGCTCTCTGGTTCAGTGGCCTTTTAAACCGAAAAGTAGGGTAGGGGCAAAGTTGGGTTAAAAAGCTACTATTGGCACCCGGTCAGCCAGTCTGATCCTGAGTTGTAGGCCAACAGTTGGGTCTCCACAGAGATTTAGTGTTTGGTGTGACACCACAAATCAGCCCAGACGTGAATTGCCTGTCAGTTTGGCCCTGCTTGGACCAGCACGTTAGTCCAGTGTTGTCAAGGTGCTGGAGAGCGGTTTGTATACGAAGTGGACAGGGGACCGTCATCCATCACCGTTGGCTCTGATAAATGATTCTGAACCTGAGGATTGTGTGTATTTCTCTGTGCCTCTAGGACCCCCCCCACTCCGCTTCCACTTTCCCTGGCCTCCTCTAACTCCCGTCGGAGAAATCAGGAAATCTTTATAACCTAATGAGACACTCTGTTATCCAGATGGGGAAACTGGCCTGTATTAAAAGTTGAGCCATCTGGTTTAGCCGCTCTCAGTTGTGCCTCACGTGCACAGCTGTTCCCCTCACATGACGTCAGGGTTGACCTTTACACCTAAAGAGAGAGAGAGAGTGTGTGTGTGTGTGTGTGAGAGAGAGAGAGAGAGAGAAGGAGAGAGAAGAGACCATTGCCTGGTGCCTCTTGAAGGTAGATAAGACTCCTCCAGAGGGAGTTACTGTTTCCATCGGCATAAAATACCTTAGTCCTCATGCAGTCTTCTTTATTTTTTTTATTTAAATCCAACATGGACATTAAGACATGTTCTTCTGAGTAAGTGGCCTACTCTGTGAGAAACCTTTGGTTGGGTAAACACTTTTTAGAAGAGGATAATAAGACTTGAGCAGAAGGTCAAGTAGGCTAACTAATTCGTTCAATGTACCCTTGACAAACTGTTGGAGTTTGTTAGGTGCATGAAAAGTGAACTCTGTTTTACCCAAGTTTTGCCATAGTCGAACGTAATGTTGTTTAATGCCATTTTGTGTAGGGGTGCGTTTCTCAAGCAATCAACAATGAACCTCTGGCAGGTTGAGCTCAAGCCGTTGCTGCTGTTCTTCTCTCCAGAGCTACCAGAAAACTGGACAGACACGAGGGAGACCATCTTAGAGGGCATGACCTTTAACCTTCGCCACCTTGGCATGACCTTAGTTGACAAGCCCAAAGGAGAGGACCGATCAGCGGCCGCTGTTAAGAGGATCGTTGCTACGGTGATCACGATTACATCACTCGGTCGTTGCTGTCATTATACGTACTTTAGTGTGTGTGTGTGTGTGTGTGTGTGTGTACTATTTAACACGTCTGTCACTGAGTGAGTTTTGCGCTATCTTGTCCTCCAGGCCAAAGCCAGTGGGAAAAAGGCCCAGAAAGTTGCACTCCAGATCTCTCCAAAGGGAATCCTCCTTTACGACCGCCTCACCAACAAACTTATAGAAAACGTCTCCATTTACAGGTGTGTGTGTGTGTGTGTGGGAGGGTGAAAGAAGTAGCATGTTTGTAGGACCAAGTTAAATAATGAATGCTAAATGCTGATGTACGTTTCATTTCTACAATGCGTTCTACAGTAAATGGGAGTAAAATTGAGTTTCCCAGAACAGGAGTATGTTAGGGATTCAAATGGACAGCTTGAACTCTGCTCTGTCTCTGACCTCTGACCTGTGGCTTGTAGAATATCCTACTGCACGGCCGACAAGCTGCATGACAAGGTGTTTGCCTACATCGCCCAGAACACCGTATATGGAACCCTGGAATGTCACGCCTTCCTGTGCTCCAAGAGGAAAGTGGTGAGTTGCTAAAAAGTTAGCATGTCATCCACTGGAGGAGGAGGTTATCCAAATGTTTTTAGATCTTAGACATCTTTAGTGGCGCAAGATGGCACACCAACAGCTGGTACTTATGCTAGCTATGCTCCTGCTTGTTGACTAGGGACGGGAATCCGCAGGGACCAGACGATTTGATATTACTATTATTTGAAGGGGTTTGGGTTCTACAGGTCCGTCTGCGTCTGCCATTATTGTATTGTTTTTGTTTTTTTTTATGAACATGACCTAACAGAATGTATTTGATGCGAATTTATGCAAAAATCATCCTGGTCACTGTTTTAAAAAGGAGATTCAGCCAGGGATGATAACGTACTAATTCCTTTTTGACTTATTAATATTTTAGTTTTAGAAAGTGTAGCAGCGTAGCTTTCAAGTGGGCACTCCCCTTGCTGCTCCCCCCCACATTACCCTCTGATGCCAGAGCATTCTCTTCTCCTGGCCTTCCTCCCCTGAGAGAAACTGTAGGAGGCTGCCCTCCTCATGCTGTCTGTCAACATCCTGTGTTTCTGGAATAGCGAAGGGCACTTTTCCTCTCATCTTCCCACCTGCCGCATTCCTCCTCCCCTGGGTTCTAGGGTAACATGCTAACTCCTCTCCCCATTTCACGAAGGCTGTACGTGCCTGTGTCAACATGAGGACAGATAACGGCAGTTGGACAGTAGCATTGATTAGCAACAGACCGTTAATACAGACGAGGGCGATGGAACAAGACTGTTGGGGCCTGCGACTGTATTTCACTATCTGACTGTTTTGGAATGCTCTATTTGCCAGTTTGTACCTATGCATTTCTACACTAGGTGCACATTGAGAAAGCTTTTTTTCCCCTAATTTACTTCATATTGTTGTATTGCTTTTATGTATTGAGTTTTCTGCTTTGTTTTGACTGTAAAAGCTCTTCGTAAATTCATAATTTTCTTCTAAACCCAAATTCAAAACTGAGATATGCTGTGTATAGTTTGTTTTTAAACTTTACTTAAAGATCAGTTTAAATTTCACCCTCCGTACTATTATAACAAGGTAAAGTATGTAAAGTACGTTTGCTCTGCCTTAGCTAAAGCAAGCTATATACAGATTCAGTTTGTGAAATCAAAAAGGTTTGCAGTGAACTTAAATCTATGAAAGACTCTACAGTGTGCTGTCTTGTTTCCAGGCTCAGGCAGTGACTTTGACGGTAGCCCAAGCCTTCAGAGTGGCATTTGACCACTGGCAGGTGACCAAAGAAGGTAAGGGACCGCGCACACGGTGGAAGTGTGCGCACGGTAGAAGAGCATTCTTATCAGCGCTTGCAGGGGTTGAGGCAGCTCGTTTGTCTCCCTGACGTCTTGTCATATCTGCCAGGGACGTGGCTATCAGTTGGAAGGCTGATATTATTACTGTATGTCCTTGCGTGTGTGCGTCTTCTCCAATCTAGAGAAGAACAGAGTGCAGTGTGGTTCAGCAGGAGATGGCAGCAGTAGTTCCAATTCTGAGAGATCCAACAGCTTTAATAGTCTCAAAGGTAAACGCGCACACACACAGATTTCAAGTCACGCATTTACAACACAAAAAAAAGAACATTTTCCCTACTGTACAGGTTAATGGCTAAACCCACTTGTGGAAAAATAAACGGCATTAATGAATTGCATTTCTTAAGATAGAACTTCAGAATAAATAATTGTTTTTCTCTATTTAGTAAGCCAACTGAAATGTTTGTTGGCTGAATTGTCTCTCCGTCCCCTGTCCAGATGTTCCTACAGAGAATCTGTTGGACTTTAAGGAATGTGTTGATGTGTTACTGGAGGCCAATGAAAATGTTGAAGAGAGGCGTGTCAACAATAACCCTGCATGGGTAAGACATCCCGACAATGTTTGGCTACAACTGATGATTTACTGGAGGGATTGCTATTATTAGTCATAGGGGACACATTTGGTGTTTTCATAGTTTATTATTTTGACTTTTAGGAAATGGAAGACGGTTTGGATGAAGCTTTTGCCAGGTGAGCTATTTGTCATAGTTTTTTCTTTGTTTTGCCTAACCAGCCACTCCCTAAACAAAATTTGAGATAATCCCACCTGCTGCTTGTTGTCTCAAAAATGACCCACGTCATTTCAGTTGCCTCATCAAGTGCTTCTTGTATACTGTCACTCCACATCACCACCTAGTGAATGTACTGCAGAATAACAAACCAAACCAGGGTTAAATGAAATATTTTAAGAATATTGATCTGTTCCTGTTTTTCTTTTCCCGCATAACGTTGATTGGAAAATATAATTTTCACAGTAATCTCTTCATCGCTCAATATTTGTTTTTCCAACAGTGACCCCTTTACATTCCCTTCCCATTTAAAATTGAAGCAAATGAGGCCTTTAACTTTAATCAGTCGCCTGTGTGTTTGTGTCTGCAGCTGTGCTCTGGCTAGCTTTGGTGCATCTGCAGGTAAAGATGAGTTCTGCTGTCAACTGTCCAAACCCTAGGTAGTCCCAACCATAACCTAGGTCCATCCTACTCACACCCAATCACAATAACCCTTTATTTTGCAGTACTGTCGTGTAGTGGCTTCTGGCTGTGTTTCAATACAAGACGGTTCCTTATTTTATGTACCAACTATTTGATTCATGGACGGAAAGCTGATTCAGATTATTTACTTTCAATGAACTGCTCTTGCCCATCCCGTCATGTCCATGGAATGGTTTCTATGATGTGGGGTTTCTTTGTTTTAGACGTTGGTCATGAGAATTTTAAGCAGTGTGAACAACATGACATCCCAGTTTTTAACAAAGACCTTGCTAAGCAGTTGTGATAATTCGGTCAGTGGTGTTACTGTGGATCAGTTAAACTGTATGACATTGTTCTCACGGGTCCCGTGACTCAACTAAATGTTTCAGAGTAATCTCATTGGCCTCCGCTAAGACTAAGTATACACTATTATTCCAAGGAGAAAAGAGGCTCTTACAATGCTAACAATTTCATAGGGACCTTTTTTTTTTAAATGGGTCATAGGTCTGTATGCCATCACTTTACCACAAAAATATTTTAAAGCGCTTCATTCCCTAGATAAGATCCAAGGACATTTGGGCGCTTTGGCTTAAAAACTTCAAGAACAACATCTCTTATACGTTTTTTTCTCAGTTGCTTTAGCCCATTTTATGAAACTCGGTCAACATTTTTAAAAGATTAGGTACAGTACACCTCCGTTTTGATGTGTAATGTACTTTCCTTTCTAAGGTTGTGATTTTTGCTGCTGCTCGGGACTCCGTCTAAATGTAACTTGAGGAATTAAAATGTGTAGCGACAGAGAACATCCCACTACTAACAAGTGTAGAACAAAGACCAGTGAACCAATACCACAAGCTAATCCCCCATTCATGTGGTATCGCTGACACGCTTGGGTAGTCTTACAGCAACTTCACCACCCGTTCTTATGTGCTACCCCTTCCTCCTGCAGACTGGCCCTGTCGCGTACTAACCCCCAAGTCCTGGACGTTGGGGTGACCCGCCAAGACTGGCTCACGGAGCCCGATTGGGACATCGCAAACGGAAACACCCCCAGTGGCGTCACTCCGCCGGGGGACCTCATCTCTGGTTTCTGACCACTGTGTTACAGCAGGGAGAGGGTGACGTTTTTGGGGGAAGGGGGGGGCCCAGCTGTGTCTTTCCAGTGAGGCTTGCCACTTAGCAGCATCAGTGTCCACTGTTTCAAGATCTTAACCATATTCTACCAAGGCCCACAGACACCTGAAGGTAATGACTACCACCTGCGTCCTTGGTTAAAGGCGTTGCAAATCGGTGAAATCTGGCGTGGTTCCAGTTGCTTGGTAGATCATGGTTTAGAACTACTGCTCTAGAGGTATGGGCGTTGAGCTGTGAGGTCTTTTGTTAACTGTGAGACTGTGGTTCTCTTTCTTGTGGAAAATAAAGGCCCTGCACACCAAAGCACCAACAACAGCCCTTAATATAACTAGATCATCTTTATTATACTGTTAACTTTATTACATTTGACCAAATCACTGTCATGTTTTCGTTTCAGTCTATCTTCAGTAACTTAACATTAAAATCAGCGTTATGGTGTTTATATATGTATTTAGTTTTCATTATTTTATTGATAAAAATGGCAGTATGATGTAATTCTGATTAATCTAGTTATGTAATCGCCAAGCCTTAATGAAGCAAGGGGCGGAAAAATGGACATCCAGATGTGGTTATGAAATATCTTTACTGTAAGGCAACAGTGTTTCACTTTGACCTCTCCAGACTGAATGAACCATATCACTGTCGCCAGGCTTGAGTTGAACCCTAGTGCGTCCATCGTTTTGGATGGTTTAGAGCTTTTCTGAGGACTGTGTGGGAATGCTTGATTGACATCTTCCTGACTCCCTGTGTCAAGTTCTATTGCACCGGTTTGGGCGGGGCAGATGAGACAAACAGTGAGGTTTGTTCATCAACAAATTCGCTGCATATCGTCACTAAACGGAAAACAGAAAGGTGTGAACAAAATAAAAAAAACATCTGTTAGGATGGAAAGGGGCTTAGAGTTGAGAGGCTAAAAGAGTTGAATGTCAACACGGTATTGTTTTTGGAGATGAAATGCATTCAAGCTTTTGCATGTAAACGCAAACACTTCCATGTGCTGTAGTTCTCGTTTATCTGGTTCTGGAGGATGTGATGCACTGGTCAACATGTAAATGTGTTCTGTGCCTTTTCTAATCTGTCACGTTCCTCTTGAATGACAAGCCCGGTTCAGTGTTACATGATGTATTGGTGATGTATGTAATTATCAATAATAAAGACATGTTCTTGTAATCTGAAATGTAACTGACTCACTGGTATCTCACTCTGATTAAAGGAAGTTAGTGGACTGAGGAAAACGAATAAGCTTTTTTTTTTTTCCCTGTGCCATGGAGTGATTGTGAAAATCAGCAGTATACGGAGTGTTCAGGGCTACCACAACACAGCTGCAGTATTTCGTTTTCAGCAGCAGGGGGCAACAGACTACCACCAAATGACAGCCACGACGAGGAGCTGCTTAAATCTGTTATGCTGTTTGTGGATTCAGGTGGGATTTCTCACAAAATGACTTTAAAAGAGACCAGACTGCAATATCCATCATCTAGTTGGCTACTGAAAACAACTACTGCCACTTGCAATAGCCTGTGTGTTGCCAGAGTTTGTGAATTTGTGAATGAAAAGAGAATTTGGGCCTAATATGAAAAAAAACTCTTGGAAACGTCTAGTCCATTTAGTCTAATTTTTATTTTTTTATTTCTTTTGTGTAGACTGCAAATGTACCATCCATCTCAACACTGTAGAAGCCAGTGATTCCAAAAGACCAAATTAGTTCTAATTAGCTGAAGCCCCTGGGGCAGTGATTGGCTGGAATATGATCCATTTCTTCTCCTGGTCCTCGGTCGCACGTTTGGGAATGCTCGCAACACGATGGTGGGGGTACTGAGAGCTGCTTGTGTTTCCAGAGTCCTCATTAGGTCTATCTCTACACACGGCCTTTCCACAGTCCACCTGAGGTTGTATCAGCGCGAGTCTGTACAGCCGTAAGTCACTGCATTCTCTCTCTGTCTCTCTCTCTCTGTAATAGGCAACAGCTCAGTGGATCAGGGATTTTTTTTTTACAATCCGTACCGACAAGCTTACTTAACCACCTGCATTATTTAACAGCGCCTCCCCGCAATGGGAGTTCTAACTCTATCTCTGCGTTTGAAAAGACACACACAAAGTCTAGCTCTTTATCTGCTGTGCCCCCACAGACGCACGCAAACAAATGGTGATGTATAGGTTAAAGATCAAAATTAATCGAAACAGAGAAATATGCTTACTGCAAGGGCTATAGGATAGCTGATGGTACTTTTCAAAAGAAATGCCCACTAACTGGCTTTGCCCTTTAATTTTTGCCTTGTTTGTTGCTCTTTATTGTGATGAAAGTGATAACAGACTGTCAGCAAAATAGTGAACACGCTGATCCAACACAGAGCAGATACTCGGGGCCTTAGAGTTTGTGTCTGGTCTCTTTGAAGAAAAGTACAGAGGCCTGTTCATTAAACCTCCTATATCTCGTTCAACCTAAACCAGCCTCCTATTCATTATAGCAGAGAGGAGATACAATGATACAGTTCTGTCCAGGAGCACACCAAAGAAGCTAGTTTCTCTCTGTGTAGCCCAGGGAACAAACCTCTGTTTCTGTAACAAACACATAAAGAAACAAATATTATATGGCAGATTTTGCGTTGGGTTTGTTTGTGTACTGCATCTAAATTGTTGTTAAATCCCTCAGTTAATATAACTCTTTATAGCCACCAATATGTCTAAATATGATTTCAAGGCATATGACAAAGCACAGCCCCCCATACAATGTGCATATGTTTTGTGTTTACACGGCCTGTGTTTGCTCAACACTATCCCCCGGTGGACAGAAATTATACACTGCATTAAACAAGCTTGCCGACTCTTGCCCATTATCAGCTTTCATAATGTGTGTAACAGTAGCTAATCGTTGCAGTTCCCCATTTCACGGTTGCTTCAAGTATTTCAGTAATGTGTTAATGACTTGACATTGATTCTGTCTATTTCTTGAAGAATGACTCGGAGAGATTACGAATAAGGCTCAGAGGCTCAGACAGGCAGACACACACTCCATGAGTGTGTGTCTGCCTGTCATTTTATGTCTATGCATGTTTTCGTGTGCGTTTCTCTGACCTGTGTAGGCTGGTCTGTCTTCCACTGTGTCTTTGTTTCTCTGTGTTCTTCTGCATGTTGGCCCCCGGAGTTCATCTCAGTACGTCACAAAGGATCCACATCTGTCTGCTCTCCGAGGCTAAACTGTACGTCTCTTCATTCGACTCTGTCCACTGATCCGCATATGTCTCTCTTCTCAAAATACCTTATCAAGATTTCCTTGTTATTATCTTATGGTTGTTTATATAGGATTAGCCAGTGTTTGTGGGTTAAGGGTTCAAACTGTTTCAGTACAAAGCAAGTACAAAGGAAATGCCACTGCCTTTTACTTGACAAAACTGTTTGTGTATGTGTGTCTTTGGGAACTCATAGACCTTCAATCTTATTGTTTGCAGTTCCACAGGGAGAGGGAGGGCTAATATGATTCTGCCCTATAAACTATAGCCTTGAGTTAGAGGAGGGGGTTGCCATCCATCACAATCTCACCTTTCCTGGGCTGCTTAGGAAATAAGGCTTTACACAAATGCACTGTTCACTGGCCTTCACATTGATATCACAGAGCCCTGCTACAGAGTGCTCTGCATGTTGCGTTGATATTCAGGGTAATGCTTTTCCCGTCCTCCTCCTCTCATTTGAGTCCCACCTCAGGTCTTGCGTGGCTAGAGGCTCAACTAGCATCTCATCCAGGGTACCTCATGCACAATACATGGCTCATGTATTATGGAATATCTAGCAAACTCGTTTTCCCTATTGCCATTCTCGTTTCCAGCTAACAAGCTGGAAACGAGGACAAAATGTGGAGACCACACATGACTCTTTAAGTAAAATAAGTTTATTAAAAGAAAGCTAAATTAAGTAACAATCAGTTCATCAGTAAGGTGTGTAATGTATTGGCTGCCCACACAGTCAAAGATAGAAAATAGTTTGTGATGCTTGTATACAACAAGCGAAGCACAAAGCACGGGCATCCACGTTTTTCCAACTTCACACAAGCTTGAATGCACGGAAGGCGTCAGTGACGCACTTTATGCAATAAATTGTATGGAAATGAATGACAATAAAGTTGATCTAATATAATCTAATCATAATACATCTTTTGTAAAAGATCAGTTTGGATGGATTTAGCTTTATTGAAGGCTCAGTGAAGAATTGATAAGCAACACTTGGTATACAACATATAATATATACTTTGTGCAGTTGTGTATGTGCATTGACAAAAAAAGAATCTCGTCACAAAGGCAGTCCATTGAAAATATTAGATATTTTATTTGTTTCTGTGTTAATACATAATTAGACATTTATATCTCCATAGAAATAGTATATACCTTGAACAATAGCAGAGTCATGCTAGCCCTCATGAACATCAAATGTTTTCAACACAGACAAAATGGTTGTACATAAAACATCGACTCCATTATTCTGCCGTTAATCCATGCGTCTTGGTTATTTCAGCATAAAGTACAAATGTATAGGGGACGGTCCTATTTGGAGTATGTACAGGACCTCAGAAGGAATATTCTGGGTTCTTAAAATCCACTCAGTTGTCTAAAATACATACCAGTCAGCTGTATAGTGAACGTTGGACTTAAATCAACCAAAGAACGATATGAGACCTCTACCTGGAGATTCCTCTTAAAGACTGGGGCAAGCTTAATTCAAGGTTATTTAGATAAAGGCATGGGGTTGCTGACAAGCTATAACGGGGGCGTGTAGCAGGGTGGAGCCAATATGGCACTAAGGTATAACGGGGATCATTTGGATCGTCTACAGTTTCATAGCGGCAACAAAGGGCTTCGATTGTGGACAGCGTAGTTTACAACACGTCTGTACGCCGAGCGCTGTGCACGCTGGTCTGGACCTGAATGTGTGTCCATATATGTCTCTGTGTCTGTATGGGATAGTGGCATGGCTGCCAAGCTCAGTTTGCATCTCTGAATCTCCCTCTCATCTTAAGACTCCCTCTCTCTCTCTCTCTCTCTTCTCTCTCCTTCTCTCTCCGTCGCTGTGGCAGGCTGCAGCCAGCTCAGGTTTAACACATGCCTCATTAGACGCTCACCTTGAACAGCTGCCGGCAAGCCTCGTGCCGACACAGAGAGACGGAGACAGAGCTGTCTGGGACAGGACTGCCTTCTGCCACACACACACACACACACACATACACACACACCCCATCGGCCCTCTCATGAGTCAGCCTGTGTTTGGACTGCAGCCAGGCGGACAGTGGAATGGGGTTTGTGTGTGTGTGTGTTGTCGTGTATCAGAGAGAGGATAGCGTGTACAAACAAATGGATGCAATACATTTAGCAGGGTTTTACTGTACACGTGCGTGTGCCTGCATGTGTCTGTATGTTTACATGCCACTGTATTACAAGGAGAGTTAGAGCTTGTGTGCGTTCGTGCGTGCATCCCATGAATGCGCAGGCATCTGAATGGTGTGTGTGTGCGTGTGTGTGTAAGCAATAGGCATCTGCCTCTAGTCCGTCTCTCCTCTGCGAGATGAAAGGAGACAAGGGACATGATGGAAAACAGGAAACTGGCAAGTAAGGTTTAAAAATACCTCTGGATGTGCTGACTGGAGTGTTTTGTACCTACGCTCTCTCCCATAATACACCTGGAGCCTTTGGCCAGCACCAGCCGTTAACACGGCGCGTTCCGGAAGGCTAACAACCAACTCTGAAGCCACCCTCTCTCAGAAGACACAACGCTCCCCACATCAGTGAGTCTGGATGAGTCTTTGTGTTGCAGAGCTAGCCATCTCTGACACTCTACTACATTACGTTAGTTAGTGTGTGTGTGTGTGTGTGTATGCATGCCTACAGGTCGAACACTACGCTCCAACGTTTACGGCTAGCGGGATTTAATAAACCCCTCGCCCGGCTCGAGTCCCATTTATTCACTCCACAAAATTCTGCTGCTCTGACTCGTTCTGTTGCTCACCTGCTCAATATGGTGGTTTGATTCTAGTACTCTCTCCCTATTGCCTCTATTCTTTCTCTCTCTCTCTCTCTCTCTATTATTTCGAGGTTGATTTACAACCCTTAATCATAAACCACACCCTCTAGACCTTGCCCTAAAATCGGGCAATGACAAACTCCCGGAAAAAACTTTTTTTTTTGTCTTTTACACAGCTAAACATTCTGAAGCAAGGGCCTCTCCTTTCCAGCCCTGTTCCGAGGTTTCTAGGAGAATTTGGTTCACAGCGTTTCCTTGTCCAATCAAGAGGTTATGGCGGGTGTCATTCATTTTCTGTGTTAAATGCATTTTCAAAGCCCTTTTTTGTCAAAGTGTCAAATGGTTTGCCATTGTAACTGTGACTAAGGGTTATAAACATAAACCTTGGTTTGATAAAAGAGAACAGGTTCGGCCTCCCAGCCAGGTCCTGTGGTGAAGGACTGTCCTCCACAGGCAGATGAAGATGGTGTCTCTGCCACCATTCTCCTCACGCCTAAAGCAAAACCTCCCCCTATCAACACTGGATTGTAGAATTTATATAAAAATTGTGCAATTGAAGTTCTTATTTTGATGAATATATGAGCGTTTCTCCCAATCCTTTTTTTTTTTTACTGAAGAAATGGATGCGTTTTATGAAGGGTTACAGAAATTATAAGGATCCAAGCTGGAATACAGAGAAATGTTTATGTGCCTTCACCCTCCTCTGATGCGTCGGTGCTCTTCTCTGGCAGCGTTGTCTTTGAGAAATGATGACGCCTGGCTAACCTGGTTGAATTTTTTAAGATTTTTGGACTTTGAAGCAAACAAGCCCTTTAAAAGTTTAATATCGGGGCGCCGCGAGTTTTTATTCACACAGCGTTGTATGTCTCGTACTAAAACACTGTCGTAAAAATCTGTCCGTTTTGATCTGAGCGCTGTGAATCAGGAGGAAAGGGTCAGGGGAGCAATGTAAAGGACAGAGGCGATTCTCAATTAGAGCTAACAATATAATGATACCATTATATTAAATGACATGATTCCACTCTATTAACGATTCCAAACCCAAGACTGTGAGAGCTAAATGTGCTTATTAGAGAGAGCAGTGGACCACAGACAGACGAGCGGTTTTCAACCAAAAGTCAGGATGAGAGAGAGAGAGAGAGAGAGAGACCTGTCTCTAGAGGCTGCTGGTTCTGTTCTGCTGTGCTGACTGAGAACTGGACAGGGGAAAACGTTCTCATTAACCCACCATGCCATGTTCACTGACCTTTCCACCCATCAGGGAAATGCACATCTGAAGATTTATTCCTGCCCCTTAATGTCACTGACATAAAAGGGACACATGGGGTGACAGGTTCACGTTGAGGCGGAAATTACATTGCCTCCAATATTTTGGCCATTTTGGCCCCGGAGGAGGGTCCTTTACGTTGGCCCTGTTCTGTTTCTTCCAAGGGCCACAGTTTCTCTCGGTCCCGAGTAAAAGTGACTCTCGTGTCTCGTCCTCAGCTGTTGCTATTGGATTTCAAGCGTCCGTGTTTGAGTCCATTGTTTGAGTCCATTGTTTGGGAACAGTTCTTAATTGACAGTTTTTGCAATGGTTCAACTGTTCTTCGGTACAATGGTTTCTGTGAATGGCTTTCTGTTGATCTCAGGGTCTGAAAAAAACAGACTTGCTCCATAAGGGCGAGGTACTCTATTGACAGTTAGAACATGGGCTAGTGCTGGCTATGAACTAAAATCACCTAAATGCAAAAAAAACCTTTCCAAGAACTTAAAGTGGCATTGTTGTATGTTTGTTTACCATTTGTTTGTAAGGTAGGAGGTATTTCGACAGGATAAACGGCTTAAATTTATCTTTTCAATGTCTCACCTGTCCTGAGGATTAAGGGGTAGGTTATTGCAGAAGGCAGCGTGGAGCTAGCGTCAGACATTGCTGCGCAGTAGCCCCCCCTGTGGATGCTCCGGAGTGCTGCACTCCGAAGAGTTCTTGGCTTTGTCCTTGTTGTTGTTGGGTTCGTTGTCCTTGATGATGTCATACTGGCGACAGAACAGGGCGATCACACCTGAGACAGGGAAGGGAGAGAAGGGAGATGAAGAAACATTAAAGATACACTAGGTCACACGGACAAGGTCAGCTCAGAGTCTGGCTCCCCAACAGCGTGGCCCACAAGCTTATTTACAGTCGAACACTAAGAAACAGAGCGGCTCGGCCCAACAGGAGCCACGATAATATTGTAAATGCAAAGTAAAGTGTACAGACATGAATTCCACTAACGTATTGCTTCACATACAGACTGAAATAGAGGCTGACTAAAGCTCTCGTGTGACATATCTCTGTACTGGATTAAGATGGGGCAGGGAAGAAGAACTGGGGGGGATAAGAGAGATACGAAAGGGAATAATTCATGGTCGGGACAGCGGGGGTGTGTGTGTGTGTGGGGGGTTTGCTCTGCAGTGTTAGCCGGGGCGTAGAGCGGATGTCAGCCTGCATACAGTAGCTCCTCAGCCTCAGGCTACGGCTCTGTACCAAGCCCCGCCTGCCCCACAGGCCCAGTGATAACAACAGAAACCATTGACTACTTCACTGTGAGGTTTTCACCAAGCCGCCTTCAACTGCCTCTCTCTCTCTCTCTCTCTCTCTCTCTCGTATTTCTTTCACTTTACCCTCCAATCACAGCAATCCCCCTCTCTTCCTGCTTTTGTCATTTGTGTCGTTTTTTCTTCTCCCTTTCCTCCTCACTCTTTCTCTCATTTGTTCTTTGTGCCCCCCCCCCCCCTCTCTCTCTTCGTCGCTCACAGAGGGAATAGTCTCTGGTAATTGAGAGTAAAAGTAGGTCTCTTGGTGCAGTGTAGTGCTGACATTACAGGGCCATGTTTTCATCTCATTACACTGGGTAAAGTGGGTTAGGGAGGAATTTATAACTCGTGTGCGTGTGCGTTTGTGTGTGTAAAGCAGTGCTGGTTGGCTATCCCTACACACGCATCACTTTGATGCTTGAGCATACAGCGGCCATTTTGCCCATGAAGTAAAACACAGTTTTTCATGAGGCAGCAATCCTGGGATCTAATTGGCGGTATTATTGTTATATTGCCACCCGCGTGACTTTATGTTATTCATCACTCTTGAATGCCGTCGCTGTCTTTATAAGCAGAGAAGTTATGCTGCCTGCATGTGAAGCAATACAGTTGTAAACATCGAACTAAACTGAATTACTGATACATTGAATTAAAACCTCATTACCCGGGACACTTAAGAAGATGACTATATCAGGAAGGAAGCTTGACACACAAGCCAATATCATTTTCACCCTTTGTGGGTCTGATATTTAGCATTCAGCAGTGCCTGCTAACACTCATATTGCCGTTATGCTTGGCAGACCTCTCAAAAGCAGTGATTTAATAGGGAATGTTGTGTCCAGTATGTTACCCTATAACTGAACGGTACTGTAGTTAGCTGTTGGCGGTGTTTAGCACATTACCTGCCCACATGACCAGAACCACTACGATGATGATGAGTTCTCCGGCCCTCAGCTGGGCGGTCTGAATTTCCACCGAGACTTCATCTACAGAAAAGGGACACGCACACACGCGCAATTAAGCATTCACACACCTATTTGGGTTTAGCGTTCTTGCGTATATAGGCAGAGGGCGGAGATTAAGTTAACAATTGGGTTAAATTTCCGTTCATTGACTTTACTACTTCAAAATGTCTGTAAACGTTCCATTTCAGGTCCCGTTCATTAGTCCAGTCTTGTCCTGCGCCCCCCCCCCCGCCCTCATTACTAAGCGAATTAGCTCTAAGCACAGTCAGAAAAATCTATGGGTTAAAGCTTTCATCTTTGCCCTGTTGCCCACTAAGAATCAGCGATGTTAAAGCAGGTATTTGTAGCTGCTTTGGCATTATTGATTGTGTGTGTGTGTGTGTGTGTGTGGTTTTGCGTGTCGCCATTACCATTAATCAAATGCCACAGAAGACCACACGATGTACGGCCTCTGGTGGCACATATGAAATAAGCATCAATCTTAAGCTCTACAGGGGAAGATGACAAATTCCTAGTGGGCTAGTTTAAAAAAAATATCACTCTACAGTGGAGAGAGACGAAGTCATATGTGTCATATGAGAGAAAGACCCCGGTGAGGCTGGGGAAGGAGACAGCCTCGGTGAGAGAGAAAGAGAAAGTGAAAGTGAAAGACAAGTAAAGGTTGGAAAATGAGATATTTTTGTTGTGGTGACAAGAGAAAGCGTAAGGTGTCCCAGGCTCCTTAAACGGTGACCCAGCTGCATAAACACACTTATTTGACAAAGTGACGCGTTTCTGGGACAAATGAAATGTCATGGCTGGGTGAATTCTCCCACATCTCCAGATCACTGGCTGTGAATCATGTTCCTGGAAGCCTTTAGGGGCTACAGTCATCGTAGAAGTGGTACACAAGGCATGAAGGTTTCATCAAGAGTGTAACACACATATTCCTTCTTTAATAATATACAGAATTACATAATTTCCTGAGAGGGACAATAGAGGGGAATGAGGGCAGATAGAAAGAAACATAAGACACAATCAATTGTAATCAGACATTAAAATCAGATAATCAGACAGACAAGCTGACAGGTACACAGTTTAAACGACCGCGACAGACAGGCAAATAAAACAACAAAAGAAAGGCATGTTAAGTGACAGAAGACAGGTTCAGCAACAGACAAGACTGACATAAGCAGGTTAAGAAGCAGACAGCTATAGAGTCAGGAAGACAAACAGACAGACAGACAGATAGGTTAAGCAACAGACAGCTATAGAGACAGACAGACAGCTTAAACAACAGACAGACAGACAGACAAACAGGTTAAGCAACAGACAGCTATAGAATCAGGCAGGCAGGCAGACAGGCAGATAGACAAACAGCTATAGAGTCAGACAGGGAAGCGGGGTTTTGTGTTGTGCCTGTGGCCATGTCAAGCAGATGCTACTGGTGTCTGGCTGATTAATACCTGCTTAGTAGGGGAGGAGAGCAGTAATGGCCAGGAGATTAAATTAGGACAGCTAATAAATGCTCCTCTGAACACAAACACACACGACACACACACACACACACACACACACACACACACACACACACACACACACACACACACACACACACACACACA
>JAOEHI010025396.1:0-11765 GCA_025447815.1 Percopsis transmontana
AAACAGGTCGTGTTGATACAAACTCTCTGCCTACCCGGGTCTGCTTTTGGGTTCACATTCCCCGCTACTCACAACATTCTGTGTGTGAAACGGGGCTGCGTGAAGCATGTTGAGGCACAATCTAGGATTGAGGGCTATTTAATCCTAAAACTTGACCTGTGCTGTATAGCTTGTGACCTTAAATGAAATAAAATGAGGGAAAAGGATAGAGGTACAAATGTACGGATATGTAAATGTTAGCGCCACAAGGAAGCATGACATAGGGCATTCATTATGTAGCCGGGACAAGCAACAGTAATAGTTCTAGAACTATTACTGTATACTATATAGTACTGTTGAAACATGACCCTTACTCGTCATCTCATAATGTTTTTTAGTTTAGGAAATTAAACTGTAGCTCTATAAGCTTTTTGAACATTACTGTAAGGTCAGTTTGACCATCTGTTAGCTCATGTCCCAGCTATGATACGTTTGCCAACTGGGCAGGACAGTGCATAGCCTCCTGCAGATATTCAAAAATTACCTCTGCCTCACCAGAAAACCCTCTGCCAGACACATTAACAGCCTTATGCAAAGAAGTCTCTCTGCCAAGGATATATCCTTAGGAACTAGCACAGCACTCGTGCGGAATACTTAACAAATCTCTCTGAAATACAAGACAGGAATATCTAAATTGGCAATTACTACATATATTTACATTTGATTTATTAATGTGTTTTCAGAGCTGTTGTGGGATTGCGGCAGCAACATTAGGGGTAGAATGTAAATTGAAATGTAATTGCTAAATTGAATCTAGGCCAATGTGCGGTTTGTTAGCCAGCAAAGTTTATCTTGGTTCTACAACAGCACAATGAGATTAAAAGTACACTTCTCCCTCAGAACCCAGCTTTTATTTAAAGCACAACTGTGTGGCATTCAGGACACGTGTTGGAGTGTCATGCACTCAACCTTTTGTTTCAAACACAAGGGGAACTCTGTGCACAGATTGAGGATTGTCGCTTTAATGAAATTACTGAAATTAATTAAATTTACTTTCACTAATATGCATTAGTGAGAATTAATGAGGGGGAGACTGTAAAGCTGTATCTGGCTTCTGGGCTCTCCTATTTCCTATTTCCTAACTCCTACATGCTATCTCCTATCTCCTCCGCTGCCTGATAGCTCTCAAACCTCTCCCCCCCCCCCCCTCTCTTTGGCTGTCCTTGATCTGTCCTCTTGGATTCTATCTCATCCACTTCTACAGCCTTCAGACTTTTATCTGCTCCTCTCTCGCTGGCTGCTTAGCACAAACAAATCCACCCAGCAACCAGCCCGTCTCGCTCATAATCTCTCTCGGCCCTGTGCGGCTCACAGAGGGAAATCTGACGTATTACTGACATATCTGTCAGAAGATACAGTTCACAAAATGGACTGGAAAGATAATAAAGAGATGGACCCTTTCCACACACACGTCATAGCAGGGTCAACACTTTTGTAGGTCAAATAAAAGGTGTGTTTGATTTAGGTGTTACGATTAGCAAGCATTGACAATGAATCAATAGTATTGTCAATGCTTGCTATCAGCACACCTAAATCAAACAATAATAAAACGATTCTGCCTCCGCCTATAACTGATGCATCCTAGGTTATGGTTTGGCTCGGCTGTTTGTTGGCATCAGCACATTTCCAGCATGGTGCCGCCCAGCTTGAACCCAGTACAGAGAAATACAGATTAGGAATTGAATGTACAGTTCAACATTTTAGAGTCATGCTGCCGACAGAAATTGTATTGAATAAAAATAGCAGAATATTCATAATTTCTGCATACAAAGCAACATTAAATAATGATTAAGAATCAAGATGCTGTCACGCTATGTTTTATCTGTTTACAAAATTATATTATTCTGTCCATATCTGTTATGTTCTGTATGTGTTTATATTGGTGTTACGACCTCAAAACAGTACTGGATGCATAACTGATATAATTCAAAATGCCAGATACAGATATATTTATTAATAAAAAAAAAGTAACAGTGAACAGAGAACAAAGAAGGGTGAGAAGAAGAAGAAAATAAACAAAAGTATCGGAAGCCACTGAGCCAACCACGTGTCGGGCCATCAGACCCAACAGTTTCCCATAAACTACCAAAGCAACCAAAAGTAATTAAACCAGGAAATAAAGTCGCGAGAACGGAACTATACCAGTCTTCCAAGAGGATAAATACGTCCCCACTAAAACAAAGAGCTGCAGCTTAGACCAGAGGCAAAATGAGGAGCAGGAGTCCTTTTATCCTCTTGCTTAGATGGACCTTGGTGTCACTCAATTTTTCGGTTGCCTGCTCTCTCTCTCTTTCCACTGCCCTTTCAACTGTGTGGGGTATGAAATTTTTACCTGAATGTGTGTCACTTGTGACACCTTGTCAAGATATTATTTTACATCAAACAACTGTTTAAATTACCCACACACTTCCTAGGGTGCGCTAGTTTCACTTAACAAGTTTTAGTGCCTTTTGACATTGTAGGCTACAAGATATCTTATACCTGCAGGCTCTCTGCCACTGCAGTTCGAATATATAATCACCATCTAAAGGGGCAAGGTTTATTATTTTACTTAGCTGTCATTTGGCTTTTAACATACAGTAGACTGTGTAGGAAAAACATCAGACACATCTCATACAATGATCTGGGAAAATACGGAACCATGTCCCCTGACTAATATCTAGGTTCTCCATAAGACCAGTCTGAGTGTACAAAGTTAATCACAGAGAATCTCTTCTGTCCTGATGTCCACTTCAATATTACGGCGGGCAAACGCTTTGAAGGTGTGCGTATGATTGGCACCTGTTAAAGAAGATAGGTTTCTCTAGCTTTCCTGGGGACGGCTGTAAAGGTGGAACTATCTGCAATCACCCTGCTGTACGTGTCATTAGCCATCAAATGAATCCAGACATTGGATGTGGTGGGTGAAGACGGTGGCTATTTAAGTTCCAGAACAAAATACCCTTTCAAGCCACAGTGTTTAGCCTGATGTAGTGTTTAACCTTCTCAAAGTCCACTTTGGCTGGGAATAACTCGCATTACATTGTCTCGGTCTGGACATCAATTTTGCTTCCTCTCCTGACTTTTTTTCCACTGACAGTTAGCCTACTAGGGAAAACCTAATGTGAAAACGTCCCAAGATGTTCATTTCATACCATCATTAGTTACATAAGTATTGCATTAAGAGACAAAAAAGGCTCCCTGGATATGAGTTCACAGAGGCGCTGAAGTCATTTCAGTTCAGGAAGAATAATCCAGAGATATGGAGAGAGAGAAACATCTGTTGGAGAAAGATGGAATTACATTCAGAAATGCACTTTCTTTCCAGCAAACGATATAGACTGTGGTCACACCGTCTACCCTCCCCCTAGAGCCCCCATCCCTTTTGTGGACAGTTGAGTTTCAAACCTCACTGTGAGCCGGGGTCCCGGGGGCGGACATTGGCGTTCTGGGGGCGCTATGATGCAATTGAGTTTACCTTTTAGGATTCAACAGAGTCCCTGTTTGAGAAGAAATTGTTCTTTCCCATCTTGTTGACACATTCCACTGCACTGCTCATTTGCTTTCTTTATCCAAAAGTTAACCCCTTTTTAAAGTTAAAGTCTTTTTCCAAGCGTAACATGGCATTCCTTAAATCTCCTAAACAAACGAAATGCCACTTTACATTTATATGTCAGATACTTAATTTCTCCCTGCTCGCGCAAACAAAACATACAAAAATTGCCCATTTAGGTGCCAACTTCCTCTAAATTGATTTTCTGTCAGTGGGAATGGAGAGCTCTTTACTATATTTGTCTTTAGCTGAAACCCCATTACCACCAAGGTGCTAAATTCCTCTCCATTTAGATGAGACTATCGTTTCCATTTGTTCAGCTGAGACAAAATAGAGGCTGAGAACAGTTTTCTCTCCAATTAACAGGTCTGTGGGGGCCTGAAATGTCAACCATGCAAAAAATAAAAGCCATTTAGAGAATAATTTGGGTTACTAGAGCAATACCTAATCCCTGAACATACACCATTCGGTTTGTCAGAAGCTTTAACGTTTGACAAAACAACAGTAATGTTTTCTTCTATGTCTAGAGTAAATCTCAAGACCTTCTGATCTTTTACTATACAATATGTTCAATGCTTACTATAAATTCTGTGATCTTAAGATTCTGTCCCAGTGCTGTCAAACTGTGTCACGGCGGGCCAAGATGGCTTTCATAACCCATATGTTATGTTATGAGGCCTTTCTCTCTACAGTACACAGCATTTTGGAATGTATCTGCCTTAGTTGTGAATGCAGAAGACTTTCGACAGATGGCTGGACCTCCAGCTTTAGATTAACCGCTATATGAATATTAGTTATTATTACATATAATAATACATTAATATTTATATGAGTTATTATTACACAGTCATTTAGTTCAAGTCTCAAGCAAGTCCCAAGTCATTTGGTCTAAGTCTCAAGCAAGTCACAAATCCTTTTTTCTTGGGCAAGTCAAGTCAAGTCAAGTCACAGGTTGTGTCAAGTCATGTCGAGATTCGAGTTAAAGTAAGTCAAGTCGAGTCCCAAGTCGAGTCCCAAGTCAAATCATCCCCCCAATATACTGTACTTACCTGCAGTATCTGGTCTTTATAAAGAGAAAAGACAAGGTATTAGTACCTGTCTAATAATGATACAGTATTATTGGCCAATGTATTTAACCTGTAAAAAAATATGACAATTAATTTAATTTGTATTATAACTATTGATATTCAGCTAAATAAATGTGAATAAATGACTTGACACAACCAGTTTTTAAACATAGAAGTGATTACTCTTGGCACAGGCATGATGACAATTATCTGATCTGATCCACAGCAACAGCTAGCATCACGAGGAGCTTGACTGACAGGGTAGTCATCCAATCATGACAATGCAATTCCCAGTGTATGCGCGCATATCGGGCAACGTTACACAGATACTTGTAATGTCAAAAAATTTTATATTTATTATTAAAACTGAAAGCATAACACAGACAAGTCGTTCGAGTCATCGTCTTAAGTCAAGTCAAGTCACGAGTCTTTAATTTCCAAGACAAGTCAAGTTGCAAGTCATCAAAACAGTGACTCAAGTCGACTTGAGTCCAAGTTAAAATCACTCGAGTCCACATCTCTGTTATTACATATGAACAAAACATCTAGTCTGCCCCACAGGCATAAATATTTAATGAGTGGAAAGAGTAAATATTTTACAACATAAACTACTTTTTTGCTGAATGGAATTTCCCACAGCTGGCACACAACACCCTTTGTTTCATATGAAAATAAGATGGACACAGCTATACTGCCGCCAACTCTGCTGCCAATAAAATGATCACTGGCAGCCTCCATTGCAGAAAGACCCATGCTACGTATAAAAAGAGCTCATGCAGTACTTTTTGAATATCCATCTCATGACAGTGTACAAAATTTAATTTGATGTTATCACATATTTTATTGTCCAAAACATCTCTCAGTAATAAATAAAATAAAAATTGTAAAATTCTAAGAAACTTTTTTATTTTAATAACTCTTAATGAATTTTTATTATGCCTAAATTATGCTTGTTCATGGTTCTTTATATCATATATTTGTATGCTTTATGTTAGGCTAAGGAAACGAGGGGGTTGAGGGCTACACACTATGAATCTTTTTGAGGCTCATTTTGAATAGCACAGGCTTGGTGGACCTTAAAATGAGCTCTGCTTTGGTAATATAATTAATCTCACTTTTCGATCTCCTTGAGTGAACATTCGCTAAGGATGAATTATATATGTAGCAAGTTGTGTCTGTATCTCTTTCACATTCACACTGGTGGAGTTTGTAGAGTTAATTATATTGGTATGAATCGGATGAGAACATTTAAATAATTGTGTAGCCAAAATGCCAAAGTTTGTATCCAAACGTTGACATCTGACATTTGATTAATCCAGTCAATATAATGTGTCCTGTGTTTCCCCTATGGGCTACACAGGTCCTGATATTTTCATAGGCCTAATCTTGTACTTTTAATTTAGCATGTATGCCTGTTTAATTGGCAATGACTCATGAGATTCATTAGATGAGTGGGATTTCTCTAGGTGGTCATATTCTTGATATGTGTGGTCTAAGTAGAAGCTATAGGCATAAACAGTATCTAATACAGTACAGTCTAGATTTGGTCATTTTAAAATTTTTGCTCAGGAAGAGCTGTTGGAGGAAAGGTTTGTGCGGCCTGAGAACATCGCAACCTCTTTGGGTGAGTTTAGGTCATTCAGATATATGCAGCCTGGACTTTAGAATCATCTCTTATGCTTGGTGTTAGTCCGAGGTAAATTTCTACTGTAAGTTTGTATGAATTACATGATTTGAATGTATACATGTATATGGGCTGCTGTTCATTTTTTTCATTTTTATTTTTTTTTGTTTACTGAAAATATTTTTATTTCTGGTTTATCCTATTTGCCATATGCTACTGTAAAGCCCAATTTTTTATTCTATTCTATTCTAATGCATAAGAGTGTCATACTTTGACTCTCTTTGTCAAGCTCTTTCTAAAGGCGAGGAGGGTCGCTAAACTTTTGCTGAACCTTCAGCTCTTCAGCTGTGTTACCTCAAAACGTCCACACACTGATGTTCGGGATGAAAACATCCTTTGGTCTCCATGCTCAAAGAACCAGAAAGTTTATCACCCTCTAGTGACTTCTACTGTTTCCCAAAAACTCCCTTTTAATGTGTTTCTAAAACTGGTCAGACAGGCAAACAGTCTTCCTGTTTGGGCTGTTAAGGTGGGCAATGTTTCCATCACTGTTTCAAACCCACATCTTGGTAGAACCAGGGCTTTGACTGTTTACCAGAGGAAATGAACATTGTAAAGCTTGAGGGCGGCAGTGCTTAGGGGTTAGGCTGGACATTGAGTATGGCCCACAACAGGCAGCTATTTGCATTTACAGAATTACATTAAACGACATTACACTGCAGCCACCATTGTTTGTTTGTACAGTAGGCCTACGTGTGGCCCGACGGACTCTCCCACCGCTGTAGCTCTGTCTTTGCCCACGCGTCGTCTTGCTGTGTGGAGCCTCCGCTCGCCACAGGCAGCTCTGTCGGGGCAGTATTCCACAGTTTCTAGTGTCGGTGTCACAGGCTCTCAACCTTTTCCCATGTAATTTTCAGTGCTATCTCTGCGCTTGTTACGGTGTTTCTCCATTCTGTTCACAGTTTAAGCCGACAGCCTGGGCTCTTGTGCGTGTGTGTGTGTATGGCTTGAACAGAGGACCGTGCCCTACGGCAGAGCCGCTGGATTTAATAATTAAACAAAAGAAAAAAAAGGGTTGCAGCGATTCTACCGACCCACCAGAACCCAGAGGGGAAGTCTCCTGGACCACCAATGTGTGTGTGTGTGTGTTCGGGGGTATTCGAGCTGGATAATTAATCTCTGTAATCATGCCCAGATCACTGCACATAGCCTGTATGTTAACGTCTTCGACACACTTCTAAAAAACAAATGTCAGAAAGAGCAAGCTACATCTTGAAGGGCAAACTTCACATGCCCAGCTGCTAAAAGAAGTGCCGTAAGCCATTACATTACAGTGGTTGCAGTTGGACTCCTATTAGAGAAGCTTCACTTTTTACACTCTGCAGTATTTTTTATGTTAAGTCACAGAAGTTTTTCATTCTATTAATGGGATGAAATAATAACATTTGAAATAATAAATATCGCAAATTTAATACTGCAAATATTCACTAGAGGGCCCCAGCATTAAGTATTTCAGCTATTTTATTCACAGTCCCATTTTCCCTTAATTGATTTAGCAACTATTTTAGGCCTTTTTCTACGAGGTTCAGAAAGCATTTGAGCTTCATTCTAGGGTAGCTTTTAATCTATGTTTTTGTGTTGTCCGAACCCATGATCTTTTTTTTGGCAACCCTTTATTTTCGGGAGAATCTTTTAGTTCGGTTCTAAACCATAAGCAGACATTTTTTGACAGCTACTCAAATCATATACTGGAAATAAAACATCCTGCCCCATATGAATTCTCTCACTGATGTTAGATATAAAGACTTAAATAAAAAATAGCCCAAGTAAACTAAAGTGTCTGGAACTGCAGACATAGTACTCAAATACATACTGTAAATAGCTTTAAAAAAAAAAAAAAAAAATAAGGAGAACATCAGTCCCAATAAAGCAGAAATGAAAGGCATATGACAAGACTAATACTTAGAAACAAATTTGAGCCTTTATTGGAATGTCACAAGGCATTAAATACACAAATCCCATAATTTTAATAATTTGGTATTTAATAATAAAAAAAAGTTCTAGTTTAACAATACTGGTCCAACAGTCGTTCTTTTTCAATTTCATCAATAGCCTCAGTTCTGTCTACTCTTTCATGGCATCATGGAGGTGGAAATTTGTCACGGTCAGAGTGAAAGCAGTTATGAAATAATGCGCAAGAAATTAAGAGGGATCTAGCAATGATACATTGGGGGGATAACACGAGAGACATCTTTTGTAAGACTTAAGAAAATACTGCTTATTAAAGCTGCGTTGTTGATTAAAACAGTCAAATATGATACCGGTAAGCATTACATTTGTCTGCCACCAATTTCCCGAAGTTTTACATATAAAAAAAAAATAAAAAAAAAACAACTTTGTATTAAATATAAACAAGCTCTTGGCATGATACACAGACGTGCAGTTGAAGCAGGAAAAAAATGGCAAGGGGAAAAGACATTTTGTTCTAAACATGTCAAGGATCACATGATCAAGAGCCAGCAGACATTGCCAGGACTCATCTATGTTCTATGAACATAAATAATATGTTCCAATGTCATAGGATTTTCATTAAGGATTTTTGTCAACATTTTGAACCTCCATGGGTGACAAATCATGTGGCAGGCAAGCCTGATTGGTTGGAATGAGATCCTGCAAACCTCTTGACACGGCCCGACACCACCGGCTAACACCACCTTCATCATCTTCATCCTCATCTTAACAGTCACCATCTAGCATGTTGCACGAACAGACCCGGAAATGTTCTTAAAATCGTTTTGGTTTACAAACCATTTTCCCCCATTTTGGAAAGCAAAACGAAAAAAATGAAGAACATTCATAATACATTTTCCAGCCGGCGTCCGTTTGGTCTGTTTTTCCTTTTTATATTCCAGTCGCCCTCTTAGTGCTCACATCCAGAGCACATCTGTCCCTGACCTCCTACGTCTGTCCAGAACACAACCAACCAACCTCTCTCCACCCGCCCCGCCCCTCCCCCACCCCTCCCTTAACGCCAGGCGTCCGGCCTGCCGTGGTTAAGACATGACTCCAAACACAGGGTTGTGGCGACAGATGCTCGGCCCAATCTCCTCGTAGTCCTTCTTGGTGTGGCAGACCTGGTAGAACTCGGGCTGCGGGAAGACAAACATTTCCTTTTAACAAAAAGAGTACACACTAGAGAGTAACGGAGTGCAAGCCACTTGGCATTACAGGTGCGGAAGGGGAGAGCAGGGAAATTCTGGACAAAAATAGAGCAGCGTCCCTTTAAAAAAAGTCCAAATTGATCCGTTTTATTTAGAGTGACATACAATTTTTGCGTCACATACAAGCAAAGCTACTTGGGGGGGGCATTTGAGCAGTACCACAGAAGGGGGAGCGTTTTTTGCGAGCCAACAGCGGCGTGGCTGTGATTCAGTCCTACAATCACAGCTGACTTCCCATTAGACGTGAACATGAAAGCTGCAACAACTGGGACATCGCCCAGACTTCCCACTTCAGCAATCTGGTTCCCCAGATTATGAAATGTTAGTCCAGTCCATTCATGATGCAGATTTGCAACTGTACTGCAGTGCAGTAAAGTTGGGCATCCTTGGTGAACGTGACAAAATCTGTTCACATCAAACCCGGATACCATTTGATACCATCATGATGCATATCTTAGCAGGACATGAAATTAAATAGAAAAATAAACTACAAAATTGACCATTTGAAAAAAATTATTTGTCATACCATCATGATGAAACACACATTTTCAAACATTCACATTTGTACACAAATTTATTTGAAAAATACATTTTCAGGGATTGAGTCCTGGTGTCTCTCTAGCCTGCTCTAGTGCAATACTCTGTCTAATACTGCCCTCTAGTGGGTCAAAATAAAATATTTCCCCCAACGTTTTATCGATGAAGCTCAGAATAAGGACAGGACAACCAAAATCTCTCATTCTCCATCTCTAAATATAATTACTTAGTCTTTGTGGGGCCTTCATTACAAGATCAAAGAACCATTATATACACACGTGTGTTTGAGAGACTTACAGTTGATGCCAACATTGAGCCACCAAACCACACGGCGTATCTCTGCATATGATGAGTGATGACTTGGACATCGATGGGTTTGGGCTGAGGGAGGGCAAAGAGAAGAAAGAGGAGAAACCAAACGGTTACACTTGACAGATAACGCAAACAACGGGCCAATAGGACGGCGTATGCTAATGAGATTGGCTCAATCAGCGCGTGCCTGGAGAAAACGCGAGTACACTCCCTGAACCCTCACCTTGAGCTTTCCTCCGCTCAGCTCCTCGCTCATCTTCAGCCGGGCATCCACAGACCTCTTGAGGTCTCTCTGCATACGACGGCCAAAGTCCCTGAACATGGTGGAACCCCCTGACAGGACGACGTTCTGGGGAGGAAGCATGGCAAGAGGTCTGTCTTCACGTCTGTACACTGGTACCTTATGCAGCAGGTTTACACACAGGTGCGTGTGAAATGAGGCGTGGTGTGACACAGGCTTGTAGTGTATACGGTTAAAAGGCATATTGCGGTATATTGCAGCTTTATAACGCGATACTGTATATTAGGAATGGTCAATCTACTTAAGCTAACCTGCTAATTTTCTATATTGACTAAGAAACAGGTGCATCATTGTCTAGGGGTCTAGGTATTGGACTCCCAGCCAGAAGGTCGTGGGTTCGAGTCCCAGAGTTGGCCTACCTGTAAGCATCCTTGAGCAACATGCTTAAACCCTACCTGCTCGTTAACATTTACTTATCTAGAGGATACTTAGCACTATCACTATGGACGATCCTAAGAGGAATCAATTTGGACTTGTTTAGCTGCTAATCTCAATTTAAGTTAATCGTTGTTTTCTTCCCCCTTAAAAAAAAAAAAAAAGGGACACTTCACCTAACAAATAATACTGTATCTCAATGGATACACTGGTGGTCATTTTGGGGCGAAGTATTCCTTTAATTGCACAGTTGGGCTAGTGGTGAAGGTGGGCTGGAGTGGAAAGCTACACCCGCACCCTGCTTTTGAGGAACAAACTCAACTGCTGTAAAAAAGAATTATTAAGTGCTTCGATGATGCATGACGGTATTTTAGTGCAGAAAATTAATATACTCACGTTTAAATACAAATAAGTCCTCACAGAGAATTCCTCTGACAAACTACAATGACAATGTGTAGAATGCTGTTTCACATCAGCAGCCTGTTGAGTAATATTTGTTCCGCAGCCGTCTATGAAGGCCTTGTCTTGACGCGAGGCTATTGGATGCAAACTCACCTTGTAGAGCGGACGCCTGACGTCGATAGGACAGTTCTGGATCACCTCGTCCACTACCTCAGAGATGGGCTGGGTGAAGTCAGGATTGGCAAACTGGGGCAGAGGGGGAAAACAGAGAGCGCTATGTTATACGCTACGTTATACGCTACGTTATACGCTACGTTATACGCTACGTTATACGCTACGTTATATGTCCAGTAGG
>JAOEHI010025407.1:0-26182 GCA_025447815.1 Percopsis transmontana
ACGTTCGACGATCGCCCCCCCACCAGACCCGCCCTTGGGTTCGTCTACCCCATGTGCCCACATGTTTAACCCAGGCACCCCCCAACCCCATCATGGGGCCCCCCCCCCCCCCCCCATTTTGCATGTCTCCTCCTCTGTCTCTCCTGTTGCCTCATACCGACATTTAGTAACTGTATTCACTTTCTTTGCCTGTTTTTAGACCTGAGTATACAGTATTGGTTATGTACTATATATAAAGTGTATATTATGGCACCATCATTTATCATTATACAATTCTCTGTGGCGTTTTCACTGGTTGACAATGATCAGTTGTGACAGGTTACCCACAACAACATGTGAAATGTTTGACTACATTTAACTAATAATGAGTAACACTCACAGAGTCTGTGTGTACGAGAGGACATGAAAAAGATTCTGGTCATTTGATGTTTTCGTGTGCATACTGTAGACGCCCACTGATAAAAAGTACATGTGCATGTGTATGCAAGTGCATACACATGCACTGCGTACAGCTGGCAAAACAGAGTTTCTGTGTGAGTGTGTGTGTGTATGTGTGTTCTCCAGTTTCCAACTGACAATCAGACATAAAGGCAGTGTGTTTGTCTTGGTAAAAATCCATACAAGTGAAACTGTGGGAGAGAGAAAATCTGATATATTCTATAAGTACATACACTACAGTATAATACATCAATATTTGTTAGATGCAGTATTTTATCATCTTGTGGCAATATCAGTCTCACCAAGATGGAGACAGACAGCAAGACACAGACAGTTGGGCAGAGAGACAGAGATGTCTGTCATCAACCTTGCCTGCATGCAGAGCTTAACTGAACGAGAACACAGGAAGTGACAATCAAAGACAATACAGCCATCTGTCCGCATAACACACTCATTTACTACACACACACACTCACGAACATAAACACATTTCAGTCAAAGTGACATTTGAGTTAGTCTGTGCAGCGGGGGAGCTTGGAATGAAATGTCACAAAAAAAGCCTTGATGGTTGAAATAAATAGTTCAGGGTTCATTTACCGCACAATATAGAAGGAGTGCAAAACATTTCAACAGCCGCTATAAACATATTTTATGTAATGGACAACCTGCCACTTTGAGTTTACCTGCATTGCAAGTAAACTCAAACTGGCACCGTAAGCCTTCTATTAATTACCCCTTTGTTCTGGCTCTTAATAAACACTTTTGCACGGTTCGTTCAGGGATTCTCACAAAAGTCAGAAAGAAAATGTGTGTGTGTGTGTGGTTATGAGGTTATGAGGTTATGAATGCTTAGTGGTGTGTATTTCCCAGAACCATAATGGAGAGCAGATTGGGACACACACACACACACACACACACACACAGGTGTGGTCAGAGGTTGTCTCCCAGCAGCAGAGTTGGTCTCTCTAGACTCCTGCCCAGGTCAGACAGTGGGTCAGCTGTGACGTATGTACACACTGTCTAGTGTGTGTGTGTGTGTGTGTGTGTGTGTGTGAACACAGAATTTAGGTGAGATGTGTGTACAAATATGCACGTGAGAGAAAAAAATTCCTTTTGTGCCCGTGTGCCTTTACATGTGTGCTTCTACTATCGTGTGTAAGTGTATTTACTGTGTAAGTATGTGTACCCATGTTAGTGTGTGGGTGTGTGCATGTGGATGGGGGGGGGGGTCAGTATATCTGCATGTATTCACGTTAATGTCTGTGTGCGTGTGTGAAAACACACACGCGTGTATTTGGCAGATCTCTAAAGCTCATGTCTGAGTCAAAATCCTACAAAACCCAAAGTCTCCCCACCAATCTGCCTTCAGCTAGAAACGCAGCAAGACAGCTACTGCTACGCTCACTTTATTAGCTACTGTGGGCTGGTTACAATGGAAACCTCAATAAAAACTATTCAGATTTTATGGTAAATAGTGACACCAGTGGTAGTGGAACAGTTCCATTCCAACATACAGTAGCTGGTTTCAGTTACTGTATCCCTGAACTCCTTCACAAAAAAAGAGTGTTACTATACTGTAAAATTTGTTTTTGGCCATTTCTAAAAAGTAAATACTGTAATCCTGACCTCAGCACTCATTATCAGTTAGTTGTAATTTTTACAACACAAAAAGTTTCCTGGTCTCCTAACATGAAAGTGTGTATATTATTAAAGACCCTATGGACAACTTTGGACTTTTTTTTCCTATGGAGTGAAACTAAATTAAATCACAGTATCATTATATACCCTTATGTACAACCAGATTCAACCATTTCCTCACTGTAAAAACTCACGATCGCAGAACTTCACTGGGTCTTCTTGTAAACTTAAACTGAAACTTAAATAAATACAGTTCTCAATGAGACTACGTGGAATTCTGAAAGCTCTGTGATTGTGTGTTTGCAACTCTACACACTTCCACAGCCAGTGAAGTGTCATAAAAGTAACATTTTGTTTACCTCCCCCTGGCAACCAGCAACACTTGTAAAGCCAATAATCGTTTCCTTTCCAACAGCATGATAATTAGTTTAGGAAGGTTGGACTCATTATGCTACTGTTTGTTAACCACAGAACATAGAGGACACTGTAAACCACTGATATGTCCTTGAGCAAGACACTAATACTGTGCTACTGTATCTAGGTTCTGTTGCTGACCCTGATGTCTGACATCTTAGTATCAATAAGGTATAGTATAAGTTCATGCGTCCCAAGTCAATGTCACGCTACAATTATCACAAAGATCAAGATCAAGAACCACTTTGGATTGAATGCTTTTCTGACATTAAGTGATGTTTATAATATCTTAATGAAAAAGAACTGTTTAGAACAATCTGTGAATCTGTGACATTGAACTATTAAGTACAATTAGAATTGAGAACCTACTTTAAGAGATCAAGTAGTACATTCCTGGTCGACCAGTAAATAGCTTAAGCTTAGTAAATGTCGTAGTGGTAGATTTCCTTTTAAGTCCAATTTCATGCAATACAGACAGGATAATACAAATAATTTACAAAAACCTGTGAGATTTCCATGGTGACAGCATTTAGAATAACCAGGTTGTTATGATTTCTCTATCCTGTAGACGTTACTTCATTTTTGATAGTGTTATAATGGAATGTCCAGATCATAATTTAATGCATCCCCTGAGACAATGACTTTACTGTTCAAGACCTTGAACTGGTGAAACGGTTCCCTAAATTCACACATCAAGGGGAGATATGGAGTAATGAGAACAAAAGTATTAATCAACTGATATGCCTAAAGCAGCTACGAGAAACGATAGTGTTTCCCAGAGTAAAGACTACATTTCCCATAAGACCCGTTGTCTCATCGCAGTGTTACCTCTAATTTGTAAGCATCCTTGAGCAAGATGCCTAACCCTGCTGCTCTATGTAATAGCACCATGTAATTGTAAGTCGCTTTGGATAAAAGTGTCTGCTGAATGACCTTATTGTAATCTAATTTCCAGAATGGAGTGTGTTTGTTTTGATGAGAATAGGACTGATAATGCAGCATACAGACAGACAAATAGACATAGAGCCTTCTTACTTACCTGAGTGTGACAGTTTGAGGCGAGGCCCTGTTTGGCTTGAGGCTTTGGCCTCAGTAGCCAAGTGAGACCATACGGGCTGCATCCACAGCAAGGGGAGGAGCCAAAGAAGCAGAATCCACACAGTCCCCGCCCCTCTGGCACGGACCCCGCCCCCTGCAGCAGAAGTTGCTGTCATCTCAGTTGGTTCCTCAGTGTTGTGATTGATTGAACAAGGAGAGTCTAACTGGTCACATCACACAGAGGCCGGGAGCTGATTGAACGAGAGACAGATAGAGAAAAGCTTTTAATACTTAAATGCTAGCTAATATTGGAAATATGCACATTTAATAATATGCACTTATAAATGAACAGAATATTCTGCATTATGTTAACAAATTAAAGCCACATTGCACATGTTGAGCCTTCTCACAAACATCTGAGGACTGAACCAACTACCAAGATGTAATACCTCAATACCGAGAGAGAGAGAGAGAGAGAGAGAGAGAGAGAGAGAGAGAGAGAGAGAGAGAGAGAGAGAGAGAGAGAGAGAGAGAGAATTTGAAAACAAAAAACATGATTATGACATTATGATGAATTTCCATATTTCTACGCTGCGTTAGAATGCACCTGAATAAATCACAATTAAAACACATTGCATTCAGGATGTCATACTCAAGTGGGAATGAACATTTATCACGCCTGTTGTGGTTATGATTTATGATGGGGCCTGGGAAGCCTGTCTTTTTAGAGTTTAGGTGGAAGCAGGTGGAAAATGACCTGCTGAGAGAGGTAAGCCAGATCATTTGGTTTCCTCTGAACTGCCATTGCAGGTAACTCTTCCATTTATGATTATAGTGCACACATGTATGAACCACGAAATGCATGCGGCTGCCTGTGGGGAGGAGCAGAGAGGAGTGCAAGCCACTCAGCAGTCAATAGCAGGAGGGGGATGCACTCTCGGAAATTCAAACCAAAACATTAGTGTTTTTGTGATGCTGGTTCATCCGCAAGGTCAGTTCCAAACACAATTTAAGGAATGTACCTTTAAGGTGTCTGGCTTGCTTCTTGTCAGCAGTTTGAAAGAGCTCAACAGCTTGGTGAAGTAACTACTGACAGATGAAAAACAGGATTACTTTCTATACTGCTTGCGGTATAAGGGGGAATGGATAGATGGATGGACAGAATGCTTTGTCAACAGCAAAGTATATTTCCTATGAGTATTGTTCATTTAGTGTCTAACTTAACACCTCCCACTCACATCTGTAAAAAGAAGGAGGGAAGAAGCAAAGAATAAACATAAGGCATTTTACGTGTTTACATGACTTCTCAGACTCAAACTGAGGTTATTTGTAGGGCACTATTGCTTGAAGTGTGATTATGCAATAAATTGATAAAACTTACTGTTCATAATTACGTTTAGTTCACTGTTGAAAATGAACTGCTGTATTGCATATGACTGGTATAGTAATTCTACTTTAAATGTTTTGTAGACTTTCCACACATTCGTGTTCACTGAACCATCCCATCTCCTGACCCCTGGTTGAATGAGTCAACTACACACACACACGCACACGCACACACACACACACACACACACACACACACAGAGAGTTGGGAAGAGGGGTGATATTGTCTGGAAAACCCTTCCCATGGTTATCAGCTCGAGCCATGTCTATTTCCTCTTCCTGTTGCACCATGGGGGCGGGAACAAACAATGAGTAAACAAAACAATGGATACACAAACTGAGTCCCATCCAGGTTGTCTGACCCACTTCTGTCTTCTCAAAAGTAACGACTGCATTTAAATGTTAAGTATGACTTTGTCATGGCTTTATCATCACACGTTATGGAGCATGGTGGGAGACAGACAGAGAGAGAAAGAGAGAGATAAACGGCTATATGGAGAAAAATAAATAAAGAAATCCCTAACAGAGGGACAGATAGAAATAAGTGGAGAAAGGGAGACAGACAGAGGAGAGAAAAAGCTACAGTTTATGCAGAGGATAGAAATCAGGGGGTTCAGTAAATGTCACGGCCTAAGTTTAATGCCTTCACATTCCACATATTCTCTTCTTTCATAGAGTTTCCATAAGGAGGAACACTACAATAAAAATTGGGCTCATGTCATGAAAACAACTATGTTAGCTCATCGTAAACATTAAGCACATGGAGTTCATCATCAGAGTTCAGGGTTAGATTTTTGACATTGACCGTGGATTCAGTTAAAATGAAATGCTTCATCTGGTTTCATTATTTGTACAAGTTGCCGTTCTATGAATAATTAACATTATATTAAGTATAAGTATAGTTTTCATAATTGCGTCAAGCACGAGAGGGGTCAAATGTGAACATGGGGCTATAGAGACTGCAACTATTAAACATAAATGTAACAATTGGTGGGGAAGACAGATCACGTACTATACATATGAAATGGAAAACTAGGACACTGGAATACTTCAAAAAGAAAAAGAATCAATGGTGCTTCGTTTTCACAGGTTTTTGTTGGCAAATTGGCAAGAGAACCAGGGCTCACTAAACAACAGCTGTTCACAGCATTGATATGATTTCTTAATTTAACTCTTAAATTACTTAGACTAGGTTCTTCAAAGAGTACTATTACATTTATGTTGGCTGAACTACTGTATGTTCCCCATTGGAAGGAAATAATCGCATGCTTGAGGTAATAAGCAACCTTTATAGGGAAATTCAATCTAGAAATCAAGAAACCTTTTAAAATCACATTGGGTGATGTGGGGTGTGGGCGTAGTTTAGCGCTGTCTGTATGGGATGGGAGGGCGTGTCGGGAGGTGTGGACTCTGGGATTTGGGAGCAGGTGTGGGGGATTCATAATCACCTGTCTTCTTAGGTAAGCAGGTTGGCAGAGTACACCCGGGAGGAGGACAGACACACACACACAAACAAAAGGGACATGCTTGCCCTTCTATGGACAGGGCTGCAAGTCAGGAGATTCTTGCCTGCGGTGCACAAGAGACATTCTGAAAAGATTGATATTTTGCCTCAGCACCAATGTAGAAGCCAGCATCAGACAGAGCTCAGTGTATACTGTACGACTTTAGTGCAGACACTTGTGACCTGGCTATTAAATTCAAAGTGCCTGAATAACTGAAATATTTTCTCTGACCTCGATCTCCCAGGAGTTCTTGCAGGCATAAACCATACAGCCACTGCTCCTGGACCAGGGATTATGTTGTTTTATTGTGTTTACAGGAGATTGGGGTAAAGATGTGGTTGGCCACTGGAGGGTAAAGTGAAAAACATTTTTTAACTGCCGGGTTGATTTATTAAGGGGAGAGGTCGGGTGGATGACACAAAACGTACTCAATTACTCCCAACAATTCTTCTACCTTTTTCTTTCATCTTCCTTATTTATCTCTGTGGGTTTAAGATGTCCCTTAACTCATCGTGCCCAGTCTTGTATCTTTTCTTTAATCCCCCTTATTTAACTCCTTTCATCTCATCTTCATCTGGCACTTCTTTCATCAACCTGCTGTTTGTGTAGCCACACTCTCCATTTTCTTTTGTTCATTGTGTTTCTTGATTCGCTCTACATTACAAGGGTATCTTGAATCTTCATGATTTGCTCTCTCTAGGTATTCCTCTGTCCATTTCTTTCACCCTTGTACCCTCCATCCTCACCTTCTCAACCTTAATTCTTCTAGGGCTCTAACAAAAAATTGAAAAATCAAAAGATGTTAGCGTATTAAAATTGGAACTGTATCAACAACGCTCTCTGCTCTCTACACTGTAAAACATCGGCATTCGTCGCTATCCACATTCTCTTATCTTCCTTTCTGCTTTACTTTTTTATACCTCTACTTCTGCCTTTCTATTTCTCCAATTTAAATTTGATTATCATTACATCACATATCTTATAATATTATGTAATAAATATATTAATTGTAAAATGTTTAAAAAAAATTCTAGAATGTAGATTTTGTTTCTCTGTAATCTTTCACTGGCGTCCCGCCGGAGGAGGTGACAGCTTTACGACTTCTCTCTGGGAGCTTTAATCCCCACTCTGATTTACAGACTCCTTTCCTTTAGGCTCCCTCCCCAGTTATCCGCCCTGTCATCTCTTCACGTTTACATTAAATCTAGCCATGATCTCTCCCAAGCAGTACTCATCACTCTGTTATCTCACTACTCCGTTCTCCCCCGCCGGCCTTTATTATATGAAATGCTTATATCCCCCTGTATGCTCTCTCTCTTTACTTTCCTCCTGCTATAACTTCACCACAATCTCTTTCTTTCTCTGTCTATCTACCCCCCACCCCCTCTCCTGACTCCTACTGCTCCCATTCTGAGGGCCTGTTCTGGGTCTCAGTGCCCATAACAGGTGCAGACTTTCAAGCCCTGCTGCCCTAGATCCATCCAGGGCCTGGTACCGGGCTGTTAACCTGCAAACAGCCACCGGGTTTATTTATCGCTCTGTGTGAACAGAGCATAACAACATTCTTGATTCATTGACCATGTGCATTTGCGGGAGGTTGCACACACACACACACACAAATAAATTGCAGCTTCGGCAACGCGTTACTGCTGATAGAGTCAGTTTACAACTGTGAGTGGTCAAACTATGCTTTATGTAACGTGTAGTAAGCTAACTGGTTAAAGTGGGTAATGTTTCAAGGCTCCAAGGTTCCAAGCTTTTCAGTATACTATATTGGGAATATTTTTAAGATGGCATATTGTACAAGTTTGTGCTCCAATGCATTTGACAAAAGACACTGAATACCTGATTTAAAGCCCTATTACCACAGGATTAGGTATACATGGGAAGGTGGAGTAATGTAATTTTACCACAGGGAAAAGAAATCTCGATATAAATGACAGAGAAAGGAGTGGCTACCCGATTTACGCACTGCCGTCACACCTAAAAAACGCTGCTCATAACTAGAAAACATGACGCTAACCAGAGGGAAGAAAACACATGACTTTTGGCACTGTTGTCACAGTTTTGTAAACTTGTGTCTTATAAAGAAAAAAGTTGTTTGCAAGTTGGGGACAGGACATTTTACACCTGGGGTCCGTCTACCCTCTGTATAGATCATGATACAAGCTTGCGAAATAAAATTACACATTTGTGAATTTTAACTTGCTATTGTAATCCCATAGACACCGGAATCTTTAGTGGCATGGGAGCCCACAGTCCCTGAAATTGACTGAAATGACGCATTGAGACGTGACTAAAATCACTGAGAAACTCTGGTAATAATTACATTACCCCACCTCCCCTTATAAATCAAATCCCGTCCGATTAGGGCTATAGCTTCTCATGAGTAAGACTACAGTATTACCATTCTGGGGTTATTGACAACATGTGTGAATGCTCATATCATAAACAGTGAAAGACTGTACATCTGTTTTTTGGTAATGGAAGGAAAATACAGTCTTCTTTACTTTACGTTACAAGTTAGGCAACACTGGCATTTTGTGCAGAGGTGAGACACATCCCAAGACCCGATGTTAGACGAACACAACAGTAAATGACAGAAGAGTCCTTTTTTCCAACATGTAAAATCATAATGTAATTGATACTGATAAATTCAGGCCACACCTTTTGTGTGGGTTAATAGCTATTTTAGAGGTTGCAATGAAGACTTTACATGGACTAGATTGTATGGCTTATCCCAAAAATGGGTTAAATTTAAGCCCAACACAATGGGACTGTTATAAAGACGGGGAACATAGCAGGAACAACAAAGATTGTAAAACTAACTAAGGCTTAAATGAAAGAAAATATACCTGTTGCCTGGTATTACATGCAGAGGTGAAGACATATCAAAACCAGAGAGACATCGAGCATGCATATATTGTATATTGTACAGTTTTAAAGAGGAAACATCTACTGTATCTTACATTTTATTTATTTTTCCAGAGACCATTTCTCCAAAGCTTCTCATTGAAAATGATAGCGGGTTAGTCTAGTTGTTAGCCAATCCTGGCATGATCCCAAGTTGTTTGCAAGGTAACTTAATTCCTTAAAAACACATCCGTATTGACTAAAACTTGACAATTTAGCAAAAGTTTTTTGTTTTCCAAAATGATTTATTGCATTATTAGAGAAAAAAAGACTGACAGATTCGAGTGGAGAGTGGTCAGGCAGGATATTAGATATTTGAATTACACCTTTCCCCTGAATTGATAATGGCTGCTCCAGACATGTTTTTCATCATCATTAGGGCCTCTCAGAAAGGCCCTTTCTCAAAGGGTTTTGTTTTTACTGTGGCCTGTTTCAATGGATCATGGGCACTGAGAATTATGGAAAAATATCAGTTCCCCTATGGGTCGACAATGATTTCATTTTATTAGATTTGTTTCACATGTTGGCTTTGAGAGGACACTTTGTCAGAGTGATATACAATAAAGGGCCATTGAAGGAATTTCCTTTGTGTTTCTCAAGGACAGCACATACAGGGTTTAACCTGTCACCTTTCTTGCTCTCTCCATCCATTTTAGGTTTAGAGTGGATGTTTTGTCAGACAAATGACTCAAACATAACAGTAAATCATAACCCCTGAGGTTCCCATCATGTAACAGCTATTTATTATCCTTTTCAGGTTAATCAAACCACTGAAACCCTGCCAACTTAAATGCAACCATGGGGCTTGAACAATCAACATTGTTACCTCAGACTAATTAACACCAAGGCCACATACCGTACAGCATGAAGGCTTGAGATCTTAACAGCTAGGCTTACATTAGGTTTGCCATACAAGCACTGTATACTTAAGGTTTTCCATCGGTTATCACAACCAAAGTGTCACAATTAGTAAGACTCTCATGTATCTTTTAGTGCATTGGTTTCAAGACAGTCTATTGAATATGAATATATTATTTAAAATAATGTCGAGAGGAAATTGCACTCAGTACAGAGGCCGAAGGATTTACGTGAATTCATACAAAAGAGGGAAGTGATTCATGTGTTTTTACCAATGCCCTACAGAGGCAAAAGAAACATCGAGCTACAGCTACGAGAGGGACCCGTATTTTTCTGTTGAAGGTTAATTGAGAATCAAGCATGTCCTGTTTTCCCCAGTTAGGGACGCGTCAGGACAAACAAGCAGGACTGTAGGACCCGAGCTTGCTGTGCAGCGGACTCTGGGAAATGAACACCATCCCATAAGGTGATGTCAGTCCTTAGGCTCCCAGAAAGCAGCCTAAGAAATGAATGGCAAGAGGAAACAGGTCCCTTGTTTCTTACACATCTCACATCTTCATTTGGCCATATTGTGAGAATAAAAAGAAAAACACAGCTCAGAAGAAGAAAATACAAGCAGTCATTCCCATAGCTCGAAAACTTAAATCATGCAATGCAAATGTCAGACAATAGTTACTGTATTAAGAGATTGTTCCATGAGACCCTTATTTTATTCCAGCAATATATGAAGTGTAAAATCACAGAACTTCTGATCCTGATGAAGGCCAGAGCACAGGTGCACAACAAACGTTAGGCTTGTTCTCTTTTTCCTGGCCATTCCTTTGTACTTATTCATCTTTGTACTCTGTACTTTTCCGTTCTTTAACACTGGATTGAGGCTGTTCCTGGAAGGAGCCAGAAGGAAACCATTGTGAGGGAACAATGTCATTACACTCAGTGAGTGTAGGGGCTTGCTTGCGTGCGAGTGTGTGTGTGTGTGTGTGTGTGTGTGTGTGTGCGTGTGCGTGTGTGTGTGTGTGTCTGTGTGTGTTCTTCTACACACAAATGTGATGCGATGCATGTACGGTAAGCACATGTTTAATGTGTGAATGTCTGAATGTGTTTGTCTGTGTGTGTGTGTGTGTGTGTGTGTGTGTGTGTGTGTGTTGTCTCCATGATGTGTGCACCTGTGTATTCCTGCTTGCATGCTTGTCCCTGTCCATGTCCACTTCCATGTACTTGTGCATGTGCACGTCTAAATAGATGTTGCTTTTATGTCTCTGCGTATACCTCCAGAGCTTTTGGGGAGGGTGGAGCAGAAATAAGATAAGTTACAGGGAACCCGAGGATACAGTACTTGGCAGGATATCTGAATACCATCCAGTACCCTATGGAATATTAGACATCATCACATCATATCCCACCAGAGTTGGAGATGGGGAGATGCAGTCAGGAGCTTTCAGAATTCTATTATTAATGATTCTGAGTATCAGTCAAATTGAGAGGTGTAAAAACGGTGAAGAAGTAGTAGGTATGAACCATGTAGCTGCTCTAAGCCATCTGATTCTAAATATCACAACTCTTCAGATAGCTCAGATAGCTTCAGATGGGAAATCAAGTGTGTTGGTGCCTGTACGCAGCATGTTTACACCTTGATACTATTGATATCCTGCTCAAATTGGACAGCACTAACCATTAATCCTCACTGACAATCAGGTTATCTGCAGCCACCATCAAATCATTCCAGCCAGGGCCGGCACAGGGCCGGCACAGAGCCATTCAAATTATTTATTTATACTTTTCATCATCAGTATTAATACAATTATTTCCTGAACTTTATATTTTCACTCACACACTATTTGTTTTATGTCCTGCGGTTCTCCCCTTTAAAAAGCCTTATTGTAAGCTGTCAGGCAGCTGTGTGAAGGATTGCAATAACATGCAGCTCCATATGTCTGCTGGAGAAGTCAGTAAGTCTTGAGTGTCAATGTTTAGGTGTCAAAGACACACGACCCAGTAACTTGACTTGAGGGCTTGAAATTCCAATCAGTCAGATGGGACCTTTTAGGGCATGTCACAATAAAGAATATAATTAAGGTGCACACTTGTAAGTAGCAACATAAGTTTGGTTTGAGTATCATTCAAAACACTCATATGTTTGGTTTACGTGCCTATTGGGATTTGCTCTAAAGTGAGATGTCCTATGTCTATTGAGAATTATGACATTTGTTCATAAAAATGATTGATAGTCAAAACTTAAACCCTACAATGGAAACACTTAAATATCGTTAATGTATGTCCTCTGCTACAGAATATGATTATTAGGTTTCTCAGATTGGATGGTAGGCCTACATTTAACAGATAATAAATATTAATACAACTAACACAAAATGTGATACTGATCTAGGAGCTATAACTGTATTTTCGTTCTTTCATTATTATTGACCGCTAAAACAGAGAGGTCAGAAAGGAGGATCTGAGGCTGCTACAGAGCAGAACAAGAGAAAAAATAGTATACTAGAAAAAAATTGTATGGTTTAAGGACAATTCAGGCAGGCAGAAATGCAAATAAGAAGATGTTGCATTGTCCTGTTTTGTCTGCAATACCAAGGTTTGAGTACAACATAAAATGTTTTACCACGTTTCTCAGTGGTGAAATACATGATTAATGACTCAATAATGAGGAAAACATGCATTTAATTGACGGTATAATCAGGAGTCTTGGAATACGGCTTGCGGCTACTAAAATCCAAAGATAGCGTAAGCCCAGCTGTCAAGAGGATACAGAATAATGTAGGACAGACACACCTTGTATCTGCTGTTAGCATATGCATACACAGGATTGCATGCCAATGACCATACATAGACCTACTAACACACACATAGTCACGGAGGTCTAAGGAGCTACACAGTGACCGGGAGAGCAAATAGTCCCCTCTCATCAGGCGTCTTAAGGAGCTATGAAAGGGGAAGCCATTCACTGGAGCTGGTGGGAATCCTGTGCTCAGCCAACCAACAAAACAAGCCGCCACACACGGAGAGACAGAGAGCACAGAGTATGTGACACACAAACAAAAAGCACTGAATATGTGTGAGGCTCAAACCTCAGCCAGGACACAAACCTGCTCATTTTCAATTCACCACACCTACTTTTCCCCCTCACACATTTTTCACAACTTCTGTTTGCCATTATCTCTCTCTGCGTGTTTGTCTCTCCCTTTTCAGAAGACAGGGGTTGTCTTCATTATTTCTGACAGCTGTCAGTCAGCCGCCAATAGCTGCTCCTTTCCCCTCAGGCACAACCGACAAAGTTTCATTAGCACAAGAATGAGGCTGCCAACTAATGACATATATTAGATGCAAAATATATTATTGAAACTTGAACAATAGTTTCAATTATATTCCTCTGAACATATATTATATTTGTATGTATCTGTCTCATGTTCATTGCTCTATTGCTATAGCTATTGCTATTGTCACCCAGTTATTATTAGAAATGATACTGGATCTGAGATTTATCAAGACCGTTTCTGGATATACCGTAACACAGTTACACGATGTGTGTTCAAGAGAAACAATGGTTTCTATTGCTGGAAGCAAGCTGGGTGGGTACGGGTGGATATGCGTCAGTGTGTTCTGCAATGGCACACACAAGACCACACAACCCTGTGAGTGCACGCACGCACGCACACACCCACCCACACACACACACAATGACATACTTGTGGTGTCGACAGTGATAAATGACCACACATAGTCACTGCAGCACTGAAATATGTCACAATGCTACTCCACACACACACACACACACACACACACACACACACACACACACACACACATCCATCACTGGTACGTGATTAGCTGCAGGGATGGAGGTTCAAATCCAAAAGAGAGTATTCTAAACTGTCTCCACGACTTTAGTAGTGGCTTTTAAGTAATGAATTGATTTTAATTTTAAATTACAAAGAAATAATGATTTAGTTCTGCAGCTGCCTCGTGTATACACACTCTGGTGGACCATCAACTGCTGTTTGTAATCAAAATACGACTTGATCACGCTACGGGATTAGTATTACCTTAACTAGCAGTCGATAGCAGCATGAAAATGGGGTCAAATGTGGCATTATATGTGTGGAGCACAGACAGGCATCCTTCACCTCCCCAATAATCTCTCACTGTCCTGGAAAAGATTACAGCATTTACCAGACAGGAACACACCTTCACACCTTCACTTATATTGCACATCATGTGCAATATAATATTAACATGAAGGTTATGGCTACAAGTCAACGCAAGATTTAAAGAGTAGCATGAAGGATTACTTCTAAATGATGATAATGACCCATACCCATATAGCCTACCTAGTGTACACACTCCCACACCCCTGCCATAAACAGATATAATTCATTTTAACACACATACAGAGAGACATCTTATGTCCATTTTTAGTAACCTCCGTGACTACTGTCTAGGGCAAATGTGAAACATAGTTTAAAAAAAAGCTACCGCTCTCTTTTGTACACACACACACACACACACACACACACACACACACACACACACACGCACACACACGCACACACAGTAAAGGATTACAAAGCACAGGTTTACATTATAAGGGAGTGTGTCCTTTAATCTGGTCTCCCAGTGAGACCTTCTTTGCCGTCTCCACTTCAAGTCAACAGACACGATGAGAACTGACTAGTAAAATATCATGTCAGACCATTAAAAAAAATCACAAAATCTGGTGACAGACACCCTGTTTTTGCTTGAAGGTTGTAAGGAACAAAGTTGTTTAAGTACTGCAGCTATTAAAACGGCATTTCACATGTTTCTGTCACTGCACCCCAAACAATGTGGGATCCCAGCTTTGTCTCAGCCTTACTCTGAAGGGTGTGTGTGTGTGTGTGTGTGTGTGTGTGTGTTCATGTTCCAAGATTCAGAGATTCTGGAGGATGCTGACCTCTACACACACAGCCTCCACCCAGTCATTAACCATGTCCCCCAGACTGGCTGTAAAGAGTCAACAGGGGCCGCGACCGCACATCAAACTCCTACACACACGGGCATCTGATAGCAGAGCTGCACGCTGTTCATCAAGTGGCTCAGGCTCACAATGGGCACGCCAATGGCTAAATTAGCTCTGCTCTGCAGATCAAAGAGGATGAGATGACAGAGCATGGCCCATCACCCAAGGAACCCTTAGCCTGTGTGTGTGTGTGTGTGTGTGTGTGTGTGTGTGTGTGTGTGTGTGTGTGTGACATTGTGCCCTTATAGTCAGACTTATCGCTGCTAACTAGCTAGCTAATAGTTGCACTCTTGAGGCTAGAGGGTATCTGCTATATTGTTGAAATGATGCCTGTTACACATGATTATAGGTTTAAAGACAGTCTCTTCTCTGCCTTCAGAACAGACCACTTTGGCTACAGAGAGGGCCTCATTAACGGGCCAACTGGCATTAACTAAAGCATTTCCAGATAACTCTTTGAAGTCCCCCAAATACGCAAATGCTCCAACATCCCCCAATTATCAGCACACATACAATAGAGAGGATGTGGAAGTGATCAGAAATCTTCTCTCTCTCTCTCGCTCTCTCTCTCTCTCGTCAAATAAATCTAAACCAGGCTGAAACACAATGGCCTCCCAACTTCAATCATTTATGTCAACTACATTGTCCTGCTGTAACTCAAACAAACTCCCCAAGGACAATATACAACCAAATATAGTGTGTGTGTGTCCGTCCAAAGACAGTTGTTGCTAAACTGTCCACAGCTGCATGGGGGGCATGCGTGTGCGAGTGTATGTTAGCATGTTCTCGTGTTACTGAAGATGTTTATGTTAAATTTGTGTGTGTGTGTGTTTCCCTGTCTATTCTTGTTCCAGCAGGGCAGACATAACAGGAGCCGGGGCTAAACAGGCAGTGATGTATGTTGTATAATGAACAATACCTAACCTGTGCAAGTGTACCAATGTCCAGTTGCACCATCAGGTTTTAGGCTGGGAATGTGTGTGTGCGTGCGTGTATATTTGTAGTCTAATAAAATAAAGTGCTACCTGTCTCTTTTATAGCCTTCGTCCTTAACACACACACACACACACAAAGGGGGGGGGGGGTAGTTGGCGCCAGTCCCCAGGTTTGGTCAGATGCTTATGGGGAGGAAGGATGTGTTTGGCTTAGCAGGAATACTCACTCCTGATAAGAGCTTATTAATTAGCAGGCCAGAAACAATATACAATACGGCCATTCTATTGTAATGACCGGTTGTACAGCGTATAGACCTGGGAACAAAATAAATGCAAATAAAAATACATGCAGCAACATAGAGTGAAATGGAGAGAAACCTGAGAAAAAGACAGAATGACAAAACAAACTATGGCCCATGAGGGACATTTCCACTTCATGAGAATCTGTGAAACATCCTGATAACCAGTCAAACAGGCAGACAAACCGAGGTGAACACGTAATATCCTTGACGGAGAGATTCAATGTCGAAAACATGAAATATGATAACAAATAGCCATTAATGATTAATATCTGTATCAGACAAGTGTTTGTCCAACTGATTATCATGTGTTTGAGTTGGCAGCTCTGCGGCACCAGTCCGCCTCTCTAAACAATTGTAAGTTGCATAAGAACTCACTCTGAAGAGAATACAACTGATACATTCAACCTCAACCTCAACCACTGTTGTCTTCTCCTTCTCTATTTCTCTCTCTCTATTTCTCTCTCTCTATCTCTCTCTCTCTTTCTCACACACACACACACACAGGAAACAGCAAAGGAGGAAGGAACGAGAACAAAACAACCACACAATCACACCTAATGACCAGGCCATTAACCACAATAGAGCCGTTATCCATGGGATGCGTGGGTTCGCTCACAAGCTCATCGGGACACACCCAGAGACAGACAGACAGTAAGACAAAATAATTCTGGGGTGGCTAGTCTACTTTAGGGCCGCTAAATTTAAATAAACACACACTCACAGAACTTTAGAAACCCTTTCACACAGACTAACACACAGAGGGACCAGCCTGAGAATTTCCCCAACTTTTACTGTACTGACCACAGTGGACACACACACACAAATACACACACGCATTCACACACAGCTTAAGGAAGCAGTGGGATTGGCAGTAAGAGGAACCAGTTAGCGGGGCTGATGAGATCAACACCAAATGAACTGAACTTTAGCTCGCTCTAAATGGCCAGCAGTCAGTAAGGCTCTCTCCCTGTCGCTCTCTCTCTCTCCTTTGATTTTCTTTCTGTCTGCCTCTGTGTGTGTGTGTGTGTGTGTGTATGTGTGTGTGTGTGTGTGTGTGTTGGTGTGGGTTGGACAAAGAGGAAGTAATTCATTATTACATTACACAAGGCTCTTCATCAAAACATGATAACTATCCTGATACAGAAAACTGTTCCCACACACACACACACACACACACACAGCGGGTCTATCTCCAGTAGGCTGCAGGTGTCTCGACTGTCTGTCACATCAGCCGAATGCCTTCTGCTGCTGGCAGGAGGAGAGAGGAGAAAGGGGCAGAGGAGAGGGAAAACAGCTAAATTGAAGCATACAGTGGATCAGGCGCTAAGACCAGCCACAACATGCTGTGACCTCATATGTTTTCTTGGCATGGCTTCCACAGAATTCAATAAATATGGCGAAGTTTTGCTTCTTTGAAAAACAATGAGCCTGTATTCATTCATTTAAGTAAACAGGTAGAGAATGTTTTTCTAATAAAGATAACTAGACATTAGCCATGATGCATGGGCAGTTGGACAGGGTTCAGAAACTTTGCTCAACCTAAGGGACTCAAATTACTAATTCAGTTAGATAATTGTGCAGGAAACCGCATGTAGAAATGATTAAATGCATGATACTGTACTAACAAGTAAGGGGAGGTGTCTGATATAAGACGTGGAAGCCACAGAGCCGTGGGACTATTTCTAAAACTGGGGCTTTCAAAAACGAACTGTCCTTGGCTTTAACATTAGGGATCAGATTACCTCTGTGTGTGTGTGTGTGTGTGGGGGGGGGCAAGGGGTGCATAAGGCAGCATAATGCTAGTGAATGACAATACTAATGGGGGGTGTCAATTCGGTAAAAGTACTCTGGTGTATTCAACACACCAACATCAACATGTCCTGGGTTCATATCTGCACATTTATCATAGGAGAGTATTCACACCCAGCTAGCTTCAAACCTAACCTTAACCCACATTTTAATCTAACAGCCGGGTTTCCCCCGGTAGCTTATCTATGAAGGCCTTAGAAGTTGACATTTTATCAGTGACGCAGTAAACAGTATGTAGAGACAACACAGTGGTGACATAAAGACCCACCAATGAGGAGGGGGATGTGAAATCAAGCTTTGTTTGAGTATTCAACTGTTCTAAATCCAGATAAACCTGAAGAGATTTATGCAGTTCCGTTGAAAATCGGATTCATGTGTATTTCGGCCATGGCACAGCGGCACGTTTGAGCTGCACTGAGCAAGGCTTTTGTTCAAACTAAATGAAATTGTTCAGAAAAACACACAAACACTAAATGTAGTCAGCAAAGATGTTTCAGCATAGCTGATCTAAGAAGGCAACTGTAAGCTCTGCTTTTGCATCGCTAGTCACAAAAAAATGGAAAAGCAGGACTCCCAGTCATCCAATATCCAACCCAAACTCATCATGATCATTTAATTGAACAAACTTGACTGTGTGGGCATGTTTGCCAGACCATTAAAAGTATACACAGAACAGAAGTTCATATGAAATATTAAGTTTATTACACACACTGTCTCACTACAATCTCCAAAGGACTAAACATCCTAAAACAACATGTATTTGGTTTCAGTTCATGAATGTAGTAGGATGTGCATTCACTAGCAGGGGTTACAAGGGAAGTCAAAGGTTCACAGAGGTTCACGTTATTGTAGAACCGCCACAGGTATGAAATAGAAAGACTGCTTTGCACTACCAGGACACCTGTGGATTAAAAATGATCTCAATTACAGAGACATAAACCCACAAAGCTTTTTTTCATCTCAAATATACAGATAGATGATTTCCCATACATACAGTATATACACACACAATTTATGTGTTAAATACTCCGGAATATACACACATGTGCACTCATGAACACATATGTACACATTTCAGAAAGATATCTGTGGGCGTTTGTGCATGAATTTACAGTGCCTGGGCTTCTCAATCTCAATAGTGCATGAATTCACGCTCATACAGTTCATACGTATGAGCGTACGATCTGCCAGCTCATGAAACAACCCCCTGGGCAGGCCAACCATCTCAACACAAAATTGGCAAACCTCTGGCATAAACGGATTTACCACTTTCCAAAACAACATCTTTATCAAAGCACTTCCTGTCCTTCGAGGATTGTTAAGTGTGTCTCACTGTCGTACAATTATTTAAAGTACAGAATAAGGGGTTAGACGTATAAAACCACAACAGAAAACAGACCTGCAGCAGAAACAGATGAGCCTGCGTGAGCTCAGGATGTTCCCAGAGAAGATATTCATTATGGGCATGGAGAATTAGAAGCACGTTTCAGATGTGGAAAGACTTTGCTTACATTTCGGTGCTTCATCTACAATAACAGGAATAAATGTAAAGTATAATTTATGTTTAAGGTAAGTGAACTTGGTTTTAATGGTGATCATTATTTATTTTTTGTAAACATACAAGTCTCAATTTAGAATATTATGGTGTGTTCACACTGGCAGAGACTTTGTCGCTGTGAGTCGCTGAGTTACTGACATGCAGCCAGCTTGTGGGCATTGCTAACATTGTGTTACTCTTCCTGAGGAATTTTATTTCATTGACAACAGCTCAAATTTGCCATCCACTTTATTTAGGAACTAAATAAAGTTTATTTAGGAACTAAATAAAGTTCCTAAATAAAGTTTAGGAACTAAATAAAGTTTAAGAAAATGTTTCACAGCGAAAGAATACAAGAGGACCACATCTGCCCTCTGATTGGCTGTCGCTCAACTCAGTCGCTCCGCATTTGCAATAAAGTTTAACTTAGCAACAAAAAAAAGTTCAGCCAAGTGGTGATTTTGTCGCTCAGTGCAGCCCAGCGACCATTGGAAATGAATGACTTCCGGACACTTTGTCGCTTGAAGTTGCTGCCAGTGTGAGTGCACCGTTAGATTATTATTGTACTGTATTGTAATGTTATATTCAGAGCTCAAACAGAACTCTTTATTTCTAGCAAAATGCTGTGATATGTTGCCATTTTTGTGAAATATCTACTACTGAACTTGTTTGGAAACAATAGCCTGTTTCCAAACAAGTAGCCTATCAGAAGCATACTGTCAAACAGAGACCCTTGGTGTTATGTGTGCAGAGACAAGCATCATTAAATAAACAGCTGTAAACAAATCATGTCTTTGATGTTTTTTTCCTTTATAATTCAGTGTGCTGTCCACGCTGTTGGCTCTCATCCACGGTGAAGACATGATTGCTGTAATTTCATTTCCTCATTTTGTGGAAATATTGTTTTGCTCAAGCAGATTATATTTGGTTTGAAACCTTCCTGGATGGCCTCCACTGAGTGCTGGCAAGCCACCAAAATGATACGGCTATCAGAAGTAAAAGCAATAAATTATTTGAGTAGTGCTCCACAGCCAACTTTCATTTTCCTTTGGCCTGCTGCCAACAAATAAGCATTTTGACTTGAGTCTTTGTGGTTATTAGTCACTGAGCAGTGTGGAGGTTGCCCTGGGTCAACTCCTAATTAGATTAAAGACGTTGGAGTGCGCCTGTAGCTTTAGTGATTTCAGTGAAGTATGTTTTTAACTTTTTTGTTGCATTTGAATCAATCTTACACTATTTTCATGTACTGAATTTTTGAACCACTCCACAATCCTTTTTTATTTTATTTGATCCATTCATAGTGTTAAGGTATTTTTTTCTAGTCCTGGCAGTCCACCAAGCCATCTTAGGTATTAGGCTTTTCCTCGCTTTAAATCAGTGTTTCGCTTAGATTGTTTTTTTTCCTTTTCATGATTACGAATGTGGGGTAATTGAATCGGCTTGCCCATATTATTCAGAGTTAGGGCTGGGTATTGGCAAGGACCTCACAATACGATACGTATCATGATACATGGGTCACATGGGATACATGGGTCACGATACGATACGCATAACGATACATTGCGATACGCTACATCTTGAAATACACTGCAGTACTCTACATGAAAATGTTAAAATAGAGCTGAAAATACAACTTGCTGTGTTCCACTTGGGTAGTCTAATATGTACATCACATCATATTTATAAAAATTTAGTGAAAACTCAAAATGTCCCTTCCAATTTATTAGAACGGTATTTGCATTGCACACTGTGTTTTAAATCCATTTAATATATGAATAATATATTCCCCGTCTTGTTCTGTATATTTTCCTTGTGCTTAATTAAAAAGCAGAAAGAAATATCGCGATAACATACAACCATGGAACACACATTTCACATAAGAAAAGAAACATTTAAAATGTTCGAGCCACAAATAAGTCAAGTTAACACCCTCAACACATAGACCTCCTGGGGCTCCACCTAATGTTCTGGAGTTCAAGGGCAGTTTGATAATCACTGCTTTAAATCCTTCACTCAACAGCCAGCTAGATGATCCACTCCGCTGGCTGAGAGGAGTCAAGTAGCCTCTTCTCTCCTCCACTGAAGAGTTACGGGTCCACAAACTGCCCCTGTTGTCTTGCGTGATACAGCACGTACCTCACCTGTCCTCTGTCTCACTGTCTGTTTGCTTTCCTCTTTTTATTTTCCTTCTGTACTCCTTCCTTCCTTCCTTCCTTTCTCCCTCCCTCTCCTTCATTTGACAGAGATTATGGAAACACTGACTTTCTACTGTGGTTCTATTCTATTAAGTCCCAAAACAAAAACAAAAACATAGTTAAATCCCACAGGTGCATCAGTGTCCTTCTATTATGATTAGTACTGGTGGTATTGACTTTAAAAGTAGACACAATAGACAGGAAAACAACAATTCCCCCCCCACGCACACACACACACGGCAGGAAACAGAGGTCCAACATAAAGATTGTACACAGTGAGAAGGGGTTTGAACTCCATAACAGGAAATGCAGGGACAATCAGAGGAGGTTACTCATTGAGAGAGACAAGAGCAGAAAGTTTGGTCTGTTCTGGTCTAGCACTGTTGTAGTCTGTCAAAGTTTGATCTGACCTGAAACTAGAAATGTCTAAGCATGTTCGTCAAGTACTCTTAGAGTGACATCCTCTAGGCTACTGGGTTCTTCTCTCCACCCTGCTCTCCATCTCTACAGCCCTGCTCTACTTTGAAACTGGTGTTTTTCGACTGGTTTGTCACTCTGTTCTGATATGTGCTGCCTACTAATTTATCTTTTGTTGTGTTGTTTTCTTATATAGTAATATACGGCCCATGTGATAACCGTTGTATCCCCCAAGAAGCCAAGAAGAGATAAGTCAGAAAGAGAAAACGATCAGAGTTCTGGTGTTTACTCTACTCTAAATAATTAAACTATCAAGGGCGCGCGATAAAAATGTGAACACCTCTTTAACATAAAGACAGAAAAAAATGCTAGAATGAGGGAAAACACACGTGAATAAATTACCAACTGGGACAAATCACATGCAAAAAGTATCCGCTATTTTATCTTTATAAAGAAGTAGATCAATAAATAGGTTAGGTCTTCTCTCCATCATGGATAATTTTTACCGGGATGCTTCAATAGTCAATCCGAGTTTGAGACTACATCAGCCTACTGCTACACATTACACATTACTGATGGCTACAAACTGTCTTTCAAAGCGCACATGACAACAAAGTTTCACATTTCGCAACTTACCAATAAAGATTCTCTTGATGTCTGAAATCCGAGTTATTCCAAACACAGGAATGACAATTTAGGTGTGTAAAGCTGTCTTGGTAGGACTCGTCAGTGAGCGCAGACCGTCACATGGAGCCCTCTCATCTCTTCTCCACGCGTTATAAACAAACTGACCACATGTGGGCAGGGATGAGATTCACTTCTCTGGATAGGTCTGCCCCATCTGCATGTTGACAATAAAATATGTAAATAAAAGCGCTGCGGCTCCCCCTACTGGTGGGCAGGGTTAAAACTAAATATTATTGTGGTCGGGTTTTGTGGCTTCACACTTATAAATTGTAAATAGTGTTGATAGCGTTAATTAGATAAAAAAATTAGAAGCGGTTGGATTCTCTGACACTCAGAGAAACAGATACTGTCTGTATGACTTTTTGTGCGGCTGCCTGTGTGTATGAGGGTCAGTGTTTATATTTAGCAGTGAGTAAAATTGATCCCTAACCCCCTCCCGTTATAACCAGTGAACTGGTTACTTCCTGTAAACACACCGTCTCTCCTGGACCTAACTGGTCTCTGCTGGACTCACCTTGCCTGATAAACCCAGCCGGACTCTCCTGGACACACCTGGTTCCTGCTGAACAAGACGCCTGGTCTTCAGTGGTTCTGCCTGGTCCATGAGAGCAACAGGATCTGGGTCCCAGGTACTTCGATTTAAATATGCATATTTCGGCCTACATACAGTATACGTGCATGTATATAACGTATATACATCTACGAACGTGTATGTATGTATGTATGTATGTATGTATGTATGTATGTATGTATGTATGTATGTATGTATGTATGTATGTATGTATACAGTCTTTAATTGGACAGCCTTTAATTGCACATTGTCCTAAGACACTGGCTTCTGGACTATTTCATATGGTTCTGTACCTGGTCGATTTGTATCAGGACTGATGGAGTTTGATCTGCTGGAATCAGAGGCAGAGCAGGAGCTGGAGGACATCGCCTGTCAACATGCCATCGCACACAGTCTCCAGGACACACAGGATGTCCCTAACAGGTTGGACAACCTTCTGGGATCTCTCTATTGATCCACGGTTCTACCTGTGTTTACTGCCCCCTGCTGGACACTTAGTTGTTATACAGTATACTGTATATCATATAATTATATATATCTGCGTGTAATGTATGTGTTTTTGCAGAACAGACAGCAGTGAGATCTTCTCCGCTATTAGGCGAGGTGAGAGGCACACACAGTAGAGATAATAAATATAAAGTATTGTATTATTTAGATAGAACTGATACAGTACCAATATTCAGTTTAAGGCAGAACCTGTCTGTCTACTTGTCTGCATGCCTGTCTTTCTGTGTGTCTGTGTGTCCAGGAGATGAGCAGGCTCTGAAGAAGCTATGTGCTGGGCAGAAAGACCGGTTCTTAGAGAGAGACAGTCGAGGCTGGATCCCTCTCCACCAAGCTGCTGCCCAGAAAAACATCAACATACTCCAGCTGACATACACAGGTATATTCAACACTGCAAAAAAATACCGTGCCACATTAAAAGTAGACTCCTCAATTGTGTTCTAGCACCCACAGAATCCCACCATTTCCCCCAGCTTATTGTTCATGTTTGGAACCACTACTGTCCACAAAAGTGGGTAGGGAAAGGAAGGGTAGGGAAGATGTGAGCAACCCGGTGCCTACAGTATGGGCACTGTAGGGGGAGGAGGAGAGAGGGGTGCAAGGTGCTTGGCACCGAGGTACGGGAGGAGCATGCACTGACCGAGAGAACAAAACAACCAAGTTACTTCCAGACACGTTACCTTTAATCTATAAACCTGACCTGACCTGATATACATGGACCTCTGCATTGTGTGTGTGTGTGTGTGTGTGTGTGTGTGTGTGTGTGTGTGTGTGTGTGTCCAGCCTCAGGACCGGGGTCGCTAGAGTGTGTTTGTCACAAGGGGAAGACTCCCCTGTTGGTGGCGGTAGAAGGAGACCTGATAGAGAACACCTCCTTCTTGCTCCAACGAGGAGCCTCGGCCAACTGTCCCGACCACAGCGAGGACCCCCCGCTGCACGTAGGTGGGCCATGTGTGTGTATTCATCGTCCCACCCAGACCCACTAATCACCTGTGCTTCCAAGTGAACAACAGTTCCTACCAAACTGCAGGGTTAGCTGAATTGTTTACCTCTTTAACTGCTCAATAATATAGGTTGTTTGTTTTACCTACCTGTTTGTCTTGTGGTGTGTGCGTGTGTGTGTGCGTGCGTGCGTGCGTGTGTGTGTGCGTGTGTGTGTGCGTGTGTGTGTGCGTGTGTGTGTGCGTGTGTGTGTGCGTGTGTGTGTGTGCGTGTGTGTGTGTGTGTGCGTGTGTGCGTGTGTGTGCGTGTGCGTGTGTGCTCAGCGGTGCGGGCGGGTCACAGTGAGCTGGTGGGCTTGTTGTCGCGGTGTGGCGGGGCTGTCGACCAGCGGGGGTGTCATGGCCGGACAGCGCTTCACGAGGCCGCTCACCTGGGCCGGGGCCACCTGGTCGACCTGCTCCTGGGGGCCGGGGCCCTGCCCGACTCCAGGAGCCACTATGGGTTAACCCCCCTTGCACTGGCCGCACAGGGGGGGCACCTAGAGGTGGTAGAGAGACTACTGAACTCAGGTAAGAGAGAGAGTGTGCACTTGTGTGTGTGTGGCATGAGTGCTTATTTAACGTGTGTGTTTGATATTTCGTTTTTTGTGGTTAATAAACAGTGCGTGCGTGTGCGTGCGTGTGTGTGCGTGCGTGTGCGTGTGTGTGTGCGTGTGTGCGCGTGTGTGTGCGTGTGCGCGTGTGCGCATGCGTGTGCGTGCGTGTGTGTTTGTGCGTGCGTGTGCGCGTGTGTGCGCGTGTGTGTGTGTGTGTAGGTGCAGATGTGCGTTCCCAGGCCCAGGACGAGGCGTCCATCTTGTTCGAGGCGTGTGTGTGTGGCGACCCGGCGTTGATCTGTGCACTGCTGCAACGCGGAGCCGACGCCAACGCACACACACACACCGGGCACCTGCCTATACACCGGGCGGCTCACCGCGGACACCTGATGTAACACGTGCACTTTAACCACACACACGCACGCACACACACACACACACACACACACACACACACACACACACACACACACACACACACACACAC
>JAOEHI010025427.1:0-26180 GCA_025447815.1 Percopsis transmontana
GACACCAGAATGAACGAGTTCACAGTAACGTTCATCAGGCAGTAATACAGTACGTTCAGTTCACGTTCACCCAAAATCGTTCAATGGACGCGTTCAGGCACATCACTGACAATATGTATCTTGTTCTTATACTTTGTTTGAACTTTATACTAGTGAACTGTGTGCATCTCTGTACAAGAAACCATTATGGTCTCTCTACCTAAACACTTAATCTTGACGGTTTTATGTTCGACCTCGGGAGTGAACCAAATGTATGGTTGCATCTTCCACCTCCCCCCACCTGCTGCCCAAGTGCGGCCTATAGGCTTTCCTTTGACGACAGAAGATGTGTGACTAAATCACACTCAGGACTTGTTTACAATAGCCTATAATACGAGACAAAGGAGCTCTCACTTCTTTCCTTTCCTTCTCTCTTTCCATCTTTTCACACACAGCCTCGCAAGGCAGACACTTTCTTTTATATTGTTTGTTTCAGATTGTTATTTTCTTACAAGAAAATAAACATACGCAAAGACAGTTTTCTCTGTTCCAGTTTGTTTGATGGTAAAAATTCCACAACAACGGTACGCCGGAAAGGCTCGCCGGATTCCTCCTCCAGCTAGACATCCACCTCGACTCCCTCCAGCAGTTGGACGAGGAGCGGGTCCGGTCGACGCTCGCTCTGCTCTCCGGTCAGGCTGGGGCACGGCGGGCAACCCTGGTGAGCGCCTCCTCCGTCTCCGTCAGGGGTCCTGGCCCATCCATGAGCACATCGTCGAGTTTTGGACTGTGGCTGCCTCCACCAGGTGAGCCGGCTCTCTGCACCACTTTCCGTCTGGAGCTGCGGAGGGAGGTGCAGGTGGAGCTGGCCTGCTTCCACTCCACCCTGTCCCTGGAGGAGCTAATAGGCCGGGCTTGTGCTCTGGACTCCCAGTTCCGCGACCGGGATTGCCTGGCGGGACGCCTGCAGCCACCCCAGCGACAGACCCAACCCTCGCCGATGAAGCGAGGCATCCACCCGCTGCACGCGGAGGAGATATTGCACCTGAGTCGTCAAGGCCTGCGCCTCTTCTGCGGTCGGGCTGGGCATACTAAGGCTCAGTGCTGGCAGCGGAGGGAAGAGGTACAGGGGGAGGTGAGTACAGCTGCACATCCACATGTATTTACGCAGTCTTTTCCAACTATGGCGCTGTGCGGCGGTTCTCACGGGGCCCATCTTCTCTCGTTTCTCCATAGCCCGTCCACACCAGCGCACCCCATCATTCTGGGTCTGAGGGCCTACTGCCACGAAAAACCCAGGAAGTGGCCACGGTTTTTACCCCGGGCGGAATATGCACAAAACATCCATCACCATTCCTCTACGGCTGTCGCCGTTTGAGGTAGTCGCCGGGCGGCAGCCTTCCCTCTGCCCCTGGACGCAGGCAGCCTGTGATGTCCCTGCCGTAGAGGAGTGGTTCCGGAGCGCTGAGGGCACATGGACCGCCGTCCGCGAGCCAAAAGCCCAGATGCATCAGGCAGACTGTTGGCGCTCCGAGGCGCCCGTCTACCACCCAGGGGACTCGGGACTCCCCTCTCCGCCTGCCGTGCCGTAAGTTGGGACTCCGGTATGTGGGGTCCTCCGGAGGGTAAATGACGTATCAAACACATTAGAATTGCGGATTTCCCCAAATTTCATGTCTCTCTTCTCAGGCCGGTTGTTCCCGGTTCCCAGGTGCTGCCAGGTGCCACCACCCCCGCTGGATGGACCAGATGGGACCACCTACGCCGTCCGCACCATCCTGAGGTCCAGGTGACTGGAGGGCCGGCTGCAGTACCTAGTGGACTGGGAGGAGTTCGGTTCCGAGGAGGGCAGCTGGGTCCAGGATGAGGACATTTCCCGGGACCTCTTCAGGGAGTTCCATCAACGCCGCCCTGACCAGCCTGCTCGTCCCCAGGGCCAACCCTCATACCAGCGAGCGATGTGCCTAGGGGGGGGGGGGAACTTTAATACCAAGAGCCGCTACTCCCTACCGTTCCCGTTCACATATTCAACGCACCCTATTTCACCACACACCTGTTCGCAATCCCCTCATCAACTCTCCTTCTGTGGCTATATAAGTGGATGAGGGAAATTGTCAGTGATTGATTGTGCTCTTTCTTACAGTTTTTCCCAGCGTTTTGGATTAAAACGCTGGGAAAAAGCGTTTCGATTCGTTCTGCACTTGCACTCTGCATACTCAGCCTGGTTACAGCTCGCAACTAATTATCAGCGTGAGCTGCTTATAAAACACTTTATAAGCACCTATAATTATTTGTTGTATTTTTCACACAATTATGTAGAAAATGCTTTGAGGATTCATATTAATGCAAATCTGGTTTAGTTTCTTTGTTTCATTGGTTCCGCTAATGTGTCCATTATTCAGAAACGCGCTGAGAACTACCATGGAGGAGAGCGAGGTGCAAAAACGGATCTACATATGTTTACAACTGCACCATTCAAATTCTAACAACGCAAGCGTATGCCTCTGTTATGTGCTCCCCACCCTGCTCTCAGTTCAACTCAGGTGTTTCTGATCTCTGATTGAGGGTGGCTCCGCCCTGCCCGGATATAAAAGGCTGGGAGACAGGAATGAGGGAGAGAGGAGGCTGAAGCAGCTTGGATTGACGTTTTTGTTTTGTTTTGTGTTTGATTGCTTTGAGGATGAAGGTCTGGGGCCCGTTTCAGAAAGGAGGTTAAGTCAAAACAACTAACCCTGAAATGAGGGAAACTCTGGGTTTTCCGTTTTAGAATGGGAGGTATGTTAAACCCGAGAAAGCAGAGTAAGTCAAGCCCGTTTCTGAAAGAGAGGTAACTTATACTCTGTCAGTTAACATGGCAACTTACTCTGTGAACCTAACCTGGTCGGGAGCAAGTTTTCTTCGGTAAACTTTCTTTTGGTGTCCTCCCCTTTTTTAAAGAGGAAGCGGCGTTTAAACACCTCATCGATTCTTTCGGTACATTCATTCATTGCGCACATTTCAGTCACGCAGAGAGCATCAAAGGGAATGAAATGGCATGTCCTTTTATGGACGATCCTGTTGATGAAGAGGCTGTATTAATTCGTAGGGAGTTACATTTACGTCGGGAGAGGATTTTGAGGCCCAGAGTGGATTTTTTGTCATATCCCTATGCATTTTCATTTGAGCGGTACCGTTTTTCTTTACAGTCAATAAGATACATCCATATCTCATCCATCCTTACATCAGAAACATCAACCCTCGCGGCCGTGCTCATCCGAGCAGATGCTTGCCTTGCCTTACGTTTCTTTGCAAATGGTAGTTTTCTGTATAAAATCGGGGATGCAGAAAATATTAGTAAGGCTACTGTTTGCAGAGCGGTAAGGAAAGTGTGCCTCGCTCATAAGCGCTTTCTGAGAATATTTGTGTTGTTTCCTGGGCACAAACCAGTGAGAGTCATCAAAGAGGAGTTTAACAGGATTGCAGGTCAGTGGTGTATAAGTCTGTTTAAATGAGGCAAACCTGATAAATGACATTCAGTTAAGAATATCTTGCTACGACCCCTGGAAGTAACTTAATCATAATTCCCTTTATTGATGTCACAGAAACGAACAGTTATAATAGTCTGCAGGGCTCTCAGGTGGAGCTAAAATCCTAATACGAGTCCCATCAATAGTCCCTTTACATTGCGGGAAACCCCACTGGTCTCGGAAACCTTGAATAATAACCATGATTTCCTGTTCAGGGGGTGTTCTGATGTAGAGGAAAAACAAATTGTTCACAATTACAAAGGAAACATGATTGGCAATAGTGACTGCAGTAGACTGGTAAATCCCAAATAAATGGGAGATGGTTCTGAACTCCACATTTGTGGCTAGTCTCAGGATGCATACCACCACACGTTGCTCCACAGGCACTGGTTTCCTGAATGTCGTTGTCTCTCTTTGAAGGTGTGGCCGGAGGTTTTAGTACAACTGCAAGAATGTGGCCTCTCTCATTCTAAAATGTATCTTCCATTCATATAGTGAACCACACACCACATCTGCCGAATCCAGATGCTCTTGAGGCAGAAAGGTGAAGCAATGTTAATTGTAAGTTAATTGATGCATAGACTATTACCTTACAGCATTTTGAAGTATAATAAAAAAATAAATAAAAATAACTGTTTCAGTCAGTATGCTAAGGAACAGACCAATATTCAGTGTACAGTGTAGATACGCGTGTCAATATGTGTTTTTTACGTGCGTCTAAACAGTGCCGCGAAATGGTCTGTGGTTGGCGCTCCTTCCACTCAGAGAGTCTCGAGTGCTCCAACATTTTTGTGGCACTCTAGCCAAACAGAAACTCTATCCACATTTGGCTCTTGGCGGGTGTTAATTTCGGACTCTGACTATCATCATTAGCCTACAACAACAAACATCTTCTATTACTACTTGGATAGTACACTTTTCAATTCATTCAAGAAGTTTTGGGTTAATAACGGGTCTGGTTCTCACCTTATTGATGAAAGTAAATTGTAGTCAGTGAGTAAAACTGCAAATTCAGCTGCAAACGTCAGCTGCCATTGTAAAAATCGTATACGTGTAACACGATGAACTGAAAATCACTTTGTTGCAAGTACAATCATGAACATTGTGCTATGCAAGCAAGAGTGCTTTTCTCCAAAACGAAAAGTGATATCGTAATGACGTAAGCGTGCTCGATCCCGGAACATTAAGCGCAATGTGAACGCAGGCCAGGAGTGGAGACAATCGTGCTTGGGCACAGTACAAGGTAACTGGGCCTAGTGTAAGTACACCCTAAATCCAGCTCTTACTGAACGGGTAACACTATATAAATTCATTACATACATAATAGTACTTTTTCTTTGTCAAACTCTTCCATTTTGCTCTATCCATCTCAACAAATGTAGTTGCTTAACAAATTAAACCACGCCATCTGTTAATCCATCTGGTTCACATTAAATCTTAATGCATTATGATGCATTATGTCCACTGGCAATTGATTTAGAACCTTTTCAACCAAAGACAGCCTCATACAGAGAATTTTAAAAAACTTTTAAAAAAATCAGAGCTAAGATTTTTGTGGCATCGTTTGAGAATCTGACTTGCAATAAATGTTGTATCTTGTAGAATGTAATGAGCAATACAATATTGCAGTGTAAAGTGTAAAAGAGCTTACCATCCAGTAGCGTCCAAATGAGAGGGAGGAGTCCTGGGCTCTTGCTGATGTACTTGAGCCCCATCACACTAATGCTGACGTTATACAGAGCCATCAGAATCAACCTGTGCAACACCAGCAAAGAGGTCCACCCATTCATCAGCTAAGTTTGTTATTTGTGGCTTATGAAGTATGCCATTCTTGTGGGATCTAATTCTATATAACTATACCGTACACTTTGAGTTTGGGGAAGACACCAGGCTTTATCAACCCCAGTAGCTGCATTAAAGTGTCCAGGAGCACATGAGCACTGCTGGACAGGTAGTCCCTTCCACACGTCACAGCTGCAATGTCTGGAGTGGGGAAGAAAGATGACAAAGATGACATTAACTAAGAAGCTGAAATACTGCCAGTGATAACCATATTTTCATTTTTAGTCAATGCCAGTTTTAATGCATCAATTAAAGCTGCTGTAGGTAGGATTTGAGAGTTGCAACCAGAAAAAGAAAAAAAAAGTAAGATTTTAAAAATCAATCAAATAAACAACCTAAAAACCCACCCTCTCCTTCTCTGCTCCCTCCTTCTGGCGCCCGTTGGTCTGCCATAGACCTGCTCAGTCGTATGACATTTTCTGCGTGCCCCAGCCCAAATAAGGACTTCTGTGTCTAACCAATTTTCCCTAATATTCGCCCCTACCGTGGTCTATGATTAACCCGTGTTGCAAACTTACACATGTTGTTAAAAGGCACAGATTCCCACTGAATAATACTGGCGTTTGTCAATTACGAGACTGTAAGGTAAAAAAAGTAAGCATTTTGTTACATGCAAGCTATCACTCCAGCGCATATAAACACGTCACCACGTCACTCGAATCACTCAGCAGCAAATTTTAAACCCCTGCAGCAAATTTAAAGCTTATCTAATATCTAAGTGATATTTACCCAGTTCAACATTCTTTATATATTTGTTTCTGCAATATGCAGATGTATATTCCTAATAGGCTCGTATAATTATATTAGGTCATGTGAGCCACTGTTATTCATACACTTTTTTTTTTAAACTAAACCTTCAAATCTATGAACCGGTGTACCTGTGAACCCTATAATAACAATCAGTGCATTAAATACTCTCACTGATGGCTGCTCTCCAATAGGAAAACTGAGGGGTGTAAATAGTCTTCACACCAGCAATCATTAAGGGTCAGAGCCGTGGGAAGTATTGTGTTGAGGGTGCTGCAGAACCCCCTGTTGGAAAGGGCAGACATCACAGCACTGCCATATGCAAATACAACTAAACAGAACATATTAAATAATGATCCTGTTGTTATTGCTGATATGTATTGCTAATTTTTGCAAATCTCTGTACATGTAGAGGTTTTATTGTTCATTTTTAGATATCTATACAAAATTTGAACTTATATAGCAAATTTTCTTTAAAAAAGGTTGGGCACCTCTGGGTATTTGTTTTTGTCTGCTGTGTGGAACGGGATTGAAAGTTGGAGTAGACTATTCATTGCAAATACTAAGCAGTTGATATAGCCTACATTAAAATATCCTTAATCAGCTATGATTCCTGATCTAATCAGCTATGATTCCTGAAGCATGACATAATCGAAGCTCTCATTTTAAGTTTTATTCTGATCCCAGGGAGCACTACTAAAGAAAATGTATTTCTGTTCCCAAATAGGAACAGATTTTGTGTGCACAGTCAACGCGCCAAATGTCCGTGCCAACACAATGTTTAACTAGCGCAGACCGCGTGCGCGGGAGAACAGACATACGAAAAACATGCACTACAGCACCCCCAACTTAAAAAGTATTTCCACGGCACTGTTCATGCTGTGGTTTATTTGTGTGAAAAGCACTATGTCACTTCATTGTAATGAGAAAAAAAAAGGCATTTTATATTATCTGGAGGGCTTTATGAAAAATATATTCTTTCATCCTGTGCTCGCGCTGAGCGCCGGCCTATGGTCCAGCTGCTGGAGAACTCTCGCCGCCGCAGCCTGAGGGTCCCATCCGTCACAGCCGCAGCGTCCCTGGTCCAGCCGCCTAAGGGTCTCAGCAGGCGCCTGTTCCTGGTCCAGCTGCCTGAGGATCCCAGCCGCCACTGCCACTCGTCCCAGATCCGGCCGCCTGGAGGTCCCGGTCGCCGCTGCTGCCGATCGTCCCAGGTCCATGGCGATCCTGTCCCCGGTCCGGCCTCCTGAGGGTCAAGCCAGCGCCACCGGTCACCTGACGGTCCTCAACGTGGCTGCCTGTCCCTGGTCAAGCCGCCGGAGGTGTCCCATCGCCACTGTCAACGAAGGACTCCTGCCACTTCCACCAGGTCCTGGTCCAGTCACCCGAGGGACTCCATTGCCGATGCCGACCGCCGGGGGGGGGGGGGGTCCTGCCGCCTTCAACCGACAGCACTAGGCGCTGTCAGTCATTGTTTTGTCATTGTTTGGTTTACATGCTGTAGGAGTGTGGGCGTGGTTTAGCCCTGTCTGTGTGTGGGAGGGAACATTTTGAGGTGTGGTTCACAGGACTTGGGGATTGGGAACAGGTGTGGGCCAATGATTAATCACCTGTCTCCCACAGAAAAAAAAGGACAGAACTGGCAGCAAGGGAGAGGCCAGTAGACGTGGGAACTGGCGGAACGAGAGCAGGCAGCGTCAAGTCCTGTACAATCATTGTAATATTTCAGGCAGTGTTTAAGTCCTGTGTGTCTCCTGTGTATCAGGCAGTATTTTAAGTCCTGTGTCTGATTAAGTTAAAAAAAATTTACTGTGGTGGGCAGAGACCTGAGATTATATTAATTTTCAGATCACTAAAATGCAGGAGCTCGTACATGAGCGCCTGGTTGGCCGGGCCTTCCACAGGGCTTGCGACGTGGAGCCGCCCCCCTGTGGGCCCACCACCTGCAGGGGGAGAAAAAGGGAATGGATGCGATGCCATGGGTGGCGGGCGGAAGAGGGGGCAGGGAACCTTGCACATGGAGACTGGCTTTTGGGCCGTGGAGTTCGGAGTACCTGGCCTTCTAGGAGGCTACCGGATCTGAACCTGAGTCTATGCCAAGGTGCTGTAAAGGAAACAGCGACCAATTATCGAACTTCAGATATAGGAGGAACAATGTGGACCTGGAACCAGATAAGCGGCAGTTAATAGATTGGTGGATAGGTTACAGTAGGCTTTGAATGTGACTTGCCATCTTCTGTCTCCAGCATACTGTATTAAAGCACATAATGCAGAAAATGTAAAATCAAGCTGGTACATGAGCAAATGCATTTAAATATACCATCCCTGAATAAACATAATTCTTCTTTTGTATGCTGGAGACTGTTGACTTACTCGTAATGACCCCAGCCAAAGCCAGGACAAACTGGTGTTCGTGGGAGTTCTGATCCTGTCCTTCAGCATTAACTACTTCATCCAGAGATTTGACAAAGCTCATCAGAGTCTGGGCAGCTACATTCAGGAGGGACTGCACCTTTCCCTGCAACAAAAACACATCCAGTCCATCGTTTCTGTTGGTATATCATGTATTATATTCATTGTCTTATAATATATTGTGTTATAAATGTTCCACAAATACTGTTGTCTTCTTAATTTTGAGTATTTCATTCATTTATTAAAAGAAAAAGAGGAGGTTTCCATTGACAGAAGCTATTAAAAATTATTTATCGAGCCGTAGTTTGAGATTATATGATAATGTGCTCTGATGTTGGCACAAAGTATGTTACCATTGTCAGCCATTTAAGAACTGATTTACAGTAGTCAATTTTTATAACTTCAACCGCTCTAACACTGTTAGATTGCTATTAATGGACTACTTTGTTTTGACTGTCAAAGCACTTTGCAAACACTGTTTTTAAAAAGGTGCAGGGACGCTGCGCCTTGGAATAGAGAAGTAGAAGCGCTGCTTCTTGATAATCCAGCAGGGTGTTACCCGCGGGTGGAGGCGCTGCCTCTAGGTGGACCAGAAGGGATGCTGCCCTTTTGGAATGGAGAAAGTAGAAGCGCTGCTTCTAGAAAATCCAGCAGGGGGCACTGCCCTTTAAAATAGAGACACAACAGCAATGCGAATGGCGTAAAGCCATCTTAACAGAAAGGTTAGCTCATAAGCTTAGAGAAATCCCCCAAATTAACTACAGCAAGTAATTACAAGCATGCTTTTTATTAAATTTTTTATAAACAATAGCCTAAACGCCAATAATGAGACAACTCATAGCTTCTGAGCTGACAGAATAACCTTAATACCAGGTAGCAGGCCATAGAGAAGAGGGGACAGAAATTGTTAGTTTGGGATATGACAACAGAGACCTTTCTCTTCCTTGACATTTGGAGTGTTTAAGGTGAATACATTAATGGTTAGAATTCATATAAAAATCTGCTATGGTGAGGTCCAAGGAAGGGTTACAATCTTAGTGAGTTGTGAATTCCCACTCCTTAAACCCATAGAATGCTGTAAAATAACTGCTTTCGAGAAAGAGTTTGTGTATGGCTAAAAAGACCCACTCTTAACCAGGAATTTTTTTTATAAATAATCAAGCAGCAACATTAGATTCTAGAAATAAAGCCAATAAGGAAGTGCCAAAACTTGCAGTTCCTAAAAAGGCCACTTGAGGCTGGCTCCAAAAGCGAGTCAATCCCCATAGAAGCCCATGTATTTATACTCATTTCAACTCAGTTGAAATGATATTAAGCCATCAATTTATCCATTCATATACATAGCCGGGAGTTAGGCACGAGTCAGACACTGCCAAGATGGCGACGGCCCAAGCCTGCATACTTTGCTTCAAACCCGTTCTTCAGAAATCTATGGGTGACGTCACGGAGGGTTTGTCCCCTTTTATTTTTTTTTCAATATATACAATATATTACAATAGAAGAGAAAACAAAAATAGGACTGATCATATAAAAAGGAGGATTCAATCTTAATGATTGCTTCAAACATGCAAAAAGACTCAATAATATAAATTAATAAAAAGGTGTACCCTTTAATGGCTCACAAATGTCAATGTCTTCATTGGTTATTATTAGGCCTTTATAAAAGTTGAAAATATAAGTAGGTTACTATTATTCTTAGAGTTAGTCACGTACCCCTTGTAGTACCTTCTACTACCCCCATGAGAAAACCGCTCTAGATCGACCAACAGAGCGCTGTGATGAATGAAGAGCATAGTGGCTAGAGCTGCTGCCTCTATGTAGACAAACTCAGCAATTGTTATCCAAGACAGAATTTGTGCTTCCTGGATTGTGAAATTGTGTTGACAGATGACAGACATAGTCACAACCACTGAGATACTTCGGGACTTTGCTGAGCTCCTGGACATGGTTAGCGTGGAAGCTTTATATTTCCTCCAAAAACGTGACCGTCGGGGACAGCCGACTTCGGATGTCTCCGCAGTAGCAGCAAGAGGGTGTTGAAGGGGTGAATATGACAGGCTACGCTTCCTACGATGTCCAGCATAGCTACATGGAGGCTTTAGCTGAAAAGGATTAATTCATGTATTCGAAAAAACTGGGAGTCAGTAAATTGACGGCCAAATCGGATAGTAGGATATAGAAAGTGTCCAGCTCTTCTGTGTCTATCGGGGTACACCACAGATAATATCTCTAGCTACACCCCATAAGCCACAATTCCCCCATGGTTATATTATTTGCTTAGCCTAGAATCGTTTTCTCTTAGCACGACGGAGACATCACTACATCTAAAAATTCATCATTGGTCTCAGAATTAATGAGAATCTTACCTAAATGAATGTCATTACTTGCCAGAATCAACTGGGGTGTGACGGCAGCTGCCGGAGGGCGAAAAAGGGCACGCCAGTAACTGTAGCCAAGGCCTGAACTGCCGTGGAGAGCGTTCTCCTGGGCAGGACGAATGTTTGGAGGCTGGTGTTACCAAAAAAATCCTGCTCGTAGCTCTGCTTTGGGTAGCTTGATAAGAGTGGTCGTAGGATGGTACTGGGAGTTCAGAGCTTGGATCCTGGCGTTTCCAGGGAATGACGATCGCTACTTGAAAACAAAATCCATCCTGCGGTTCTTGGTAGCTAGGCCAAATGTTACTTCAGTACTCTATCTGGCCCTCTGGCTCCAATAACGGCACACGAAAAATGCCAGAAATTGACGTAGGTGGCTAGGTCAGTTAGAAGGCCCAGGCGTGTCAAAGAAACGGTAAACGGTAAACTCAAAGTCTGGTTGGTTAAAGAATATGACAATGAACAACATTGTCCCAATTTGCTTCCACAGCAGACGGGATTCACTCACTCCGTTTTGCAATAAACACCTCCTTTTTCAGAGCGAAAATACTCGGGGCTAGGCTGGAAATACTTGGCCCTGCGTGATGGGACCCGATGACGCCAATGTTGGCTTTCATATCCGTATGCGATCATTGGAGGCTAAAGCGGACAGGACTGGGTCACTGGCTTGTTGCTGCAGCAGATGGCTGCTTGCTTCTGCGGTTGGACCCGGTTGGATCCTATGCTGTATTCGAGCTTGTGGCATGGCAGGCCTAGTAGAATCCTGGGTTTCCTTAGCGTTCGGTTTCCGCTCTGTTGCTGGAGGGGAAGACGCGGTCTCTGGCGGAGATTAAACACACTTTTGAAATAATTGGAAAAGCTGTTAGTGCGATGCCTCGGCCGTATGATACAGAGAGAATTTTCTTCAGTGGACCAGTCGTTGCCGATTGAGGCCGGTTGACTAGCTGCCAACCTGGAGCTGCGTCTGGAGGGAAGAGAACCTCCCGAAGGAGATCGCTGGGTGTCCAAATTATCTGCGTTTTAGCAGCAGGCTTTCTTCAAGGTCGTGGCTTGACATCATGACGACAAGATAAGAACTTTTAAGTATCCGTTTAGCACACCGTGGCAGCGGATGGGATAACTGTTCTGAAGCGATCTTGGCAGCTGACTGACAGCAGTGGGCAGACTACTGTGGCCTGCCAGAACTAACACTACGCTTAATATTAAAAAAAACGTTTCTCAAACTCCAATTTATTACTTAAATATATGTTGGTATATTATTTAATGATTGGAACTATTTGGCCCTGCCAAAATTGGAAATGATTTTGAAGTAAAACACCCATTTAGAGTGCGAGTGGCAGTAATGTGTCCAGGCAGTCAAGAAGGATATGTATGATGGTGTATTATCATATGTTTTTGCTACAAGTTTCATGAAAAGGTTTTTGGAACGTTCAATGCTTCACGTTAGTAAAGCTTCGATACAATCTCGTAGGTGATCGCAAACCTTCATCTGAGTAAGCCAGCCAAGGTGATAGTTCTAGTGCTCTGGTTGGGGCCTGGAATCTTACCCTAGCTTGGAGGTCCAGCGAGTAGAGAGGTGCAGTAGTCTAGATGTGAGATTACTACAGCTTGGACCTGCTTCTGCAGGCTCGGGCCATTGGAGCAATGTTAGCCACACAGAACAGTTGGTTGTCAAGCTCAGAGACTCTCCGAGACGGCAGTTGGACAGAGGGACACGGTGGTGTTCTCAAGGGTAATGGATAGGTCCAACTTGAGGACAGTCCATTGCCGGAAAGTAGAGTAGCTCTGTCTTTCAAGGTTGAGCTTAAGGTGATGCAAAGACATCCAAGCTGATGTCAGCAAGACATTCAGAGATTCTACTTCTACCATCTCAATAGTTTGTAGTTTCAAGCTATGCTATGTGTTTTTGCCGTATGTAGTAGGGCATGTCCGTTATTCCTTCAGGCAGATACGCACGTTTAGTGCATTGCTGCCTCTGGGAGAGCTCTACCAGTCAGCACGGTATAGTCAAAATCCATACTGTAGGTAAAATTCATACTGGTGTATTTTCTATACCGTTTATACCGTCCACCCCTAAGACTAACATTTTGGGGGAAATGCTGGTACGTCTGTGTTATGAACGAAAACTGTAAAGCAGTAATGGATCAAAGATGTATTTCTGTCCTTTTTAAGTTGGACCGGCAAATTCTCGCCGTCAGTAATTTTTTCCGTTTACTTGTACGAGTACGCTGTGTTATACAATACCATTCAAATATGCGTTGTGCGTTTACTGCTTCCACACCTGCTTGTGTTTTCCTCTAGCTCACACATACTCTCGCCCTCGAAAATGCACACCGTTACACGCCATTTGGCGGGGCAGACTTGGACCAGTTCACCTAATCTACCTAAGCTGTTAGGCTAAACTTGCAACATTGTCTCATTGATCGACATCAAATGGTGACGTTTGTACAAAGTACATTAATCATTAATTGTAACGAAAATTAAATTCATCAATATAACAACGAATATGTGAATTTTCTTCATATCTACATTTGTCAAATTTGTGATGAATATATATAGTAGTTTTTTGTTCTCAATCTGACGAAAATAAGATTCATCAGTATTTAGATGAATTTTAGAACGTTAGTGTAACATCCAGCCACGCCGCCCTCCCTCGGACTGGCTCGCCAGCGTATTAACCACCGGCCACCATTCTCTGACCGTCCACGAAAACTAACATACCTTTTTCCCACCAGCGCACCTGTGTTCAATTCCCCCTCATCTGCTCTCCTATATCTTCGGGAGGGCAGGTGAGGGGAATTGTCAGTTATTGTGCGTGTCCTATGTTAGCCTATGTGGCTTGTTAACCGTAAATTGAAACTTAGAGCTTACGCTCGCTTTCGCCTCTACATCTTGGTCTCCGTGTCTCTCTGCGCCTGCACTCCGACCCGCTCCATTTAACCATTACAGTTAGACACTACATTTTTGTCAAAATGGTGACTAAATGTGAATTATAATCATCAATACTGTGACAAATATATTATATAGTAGTTTTTCTTTCTCATTATAAAGAAAACGTGATTTGACAATATATAGACGAATACTTTCATCAAAATAGTGACGAGAAATATTCAAATACATATCACATACAAAATATATATAATGAGGTTATGTTTTCATTGTAAAGTGGATGAATATTGAATTTAAATTGCATAATTAGTGATCGTTAACATGTAGCAAACCTCAACATTAATCAGACCCTGGAATCAGCCCACAAAAGACAGCCCCAGTCATCCACAGAACACCTCTGCAAAGCAGCAACGATAGCATCATTAAGCAAATAAAAATCTACTTTAAAAAGTAGCTTAATCCAAGTCATGACATTATTTCATAATGAACCACTATCTCAATATATGTCATATCAAAATGAACATAAAAAGTAACCATCCTATATTTCATACCAGAGGGACTAATAAAATCTAATTAACTTTGTAATTTAACTTCAAAGTCAGTTCCTAATCTAAATTTGGAACATGACAAGTCTGAATATGGTCGTTCCAATCTACTATTGTTTCTACTATTGTTTTTTTTCTCAGAAAAGGAGAGCTTTCCCTCCAAAAGTGATTCATAAGTCCAAATGTCACTTTGACCATTATGTGATTTACTTTGCTTTTTTTGTGCCCCAATGTGCATAAACTCATATCTAAGGGCTTGCATACTTGGAATTGAGCCATCTCATTAGCCAAAGGTTGTGATAGCAAGGACGTGATGCCAAAACTTGCCATCTAATAGTCAACAGTCATTGTCTGGAAGAAAGCCTTGAGAGCTTTCCAATGCTGTGGGTCCTATTGCTGTAGCATCTGGAGCACCACCGCAGAATTATGAAGCGTCGGAAATCACAAAATCGTATGCTTTAGGTGAGTCTCCGCAGCAAGGCCAATCGACTGAGATTCTTAAAGTCGATTGAACAAAAAACCTGAATCGTCTGTGGGGGTTTTTGTCAGTCAGTTTGCATTACAGTAACAGCATAAAACAGATTTGGTGTTACTGTAATTTCCTGACTATTAACCGCGGTTTAACCTACACTGATGTAAACTTTCTGCAGCCCTGCAGTTAATAGGTGCGACTTATACACAGGTATGAAATATTTCTCATTGTGCTTATTAGTTTAGTAGTTTGATGAGGACATTTCCTTGTTGTCAGACACCGCAAAAAATAAAATTTTATGAATAATATAAATACGGGTTGTTTTTTATCGGCACAAACTATAATTATGTAATTAAGAGATCTGCTGAAAAATATTTTTTTCTATGCTTATAACACTATTTTCATTGTTTAAGCAGCTAGCTGGCTGTGCAGATCTGTGGTGCAGATACAGCAAGTGCTATCACCCTCGAGGAGACGTAGTTAGATTTGGCTGTTATTCACTTTATACAACAAATTGTAAATGTCTAGTAGCTCTCGCACCACAACCAGGTGGCATTTAGTTTTACTTGACTTTACTTGAAAATTACACAAAATACTGTGATGCGGTTAATATGCAGTGCGGTTCAAAGGTTGGGCAATTACAGTAATGTGGTCAAAATTATCACTGAAACTCATGCCAATGGATTTTCTGATAGTCTATGTGATTTCCAGATAGTCTATGTGAAAAAAAGGAACAAATAGACGAATCGTCTTTTTGAACAGCCAACTCCGATTCAACTGACAAAATCGGGTACAGCCCTAAAAAAGTCCTAATGAAATGGAGGCTTTGTCTGCTTTTCCTTCTTGTTGATCTTTGTAATCTTATCTTAGTATCTTGCATAGTGTGATTGTCATTTGTTATAAAGGACATACAGTAAGGACTATCCATGCAAAGCGAGGGCAATATATCTCACATCAGCCAGGATGTCTTTAACAGCCTCCTCCCTGCCGGTGGTGCTCCATAGCAGGGTGCAGGCGGCAGCTCCCAGCCCCATACAGAACTCTGCCTGCTGCTGAAGCTGCTCTCTGCTCTCCCAAAGCTGCTCTCTCAGCAACAATTTCTCCTGGCCAAAGAAATGCACCCCCAGTTTTGTCAGCTGAGACTGAGAAGCTCAAATGGGAAAAATCCAACAGGTTTTAAAGCATAGTTTGGAGGGTTGTATGGAAGTTAATTTTACTCTTAAGTATTTAAACTGTGCTCAAAAAATACTATTGTGACTGTATTTAAAAAGTAACCATATTTCAAGAATAGTAACTGTAAAATCAGCCATGCAGGAGATTTCTAAAGTCTCCTAAACACATTTAAATCATTTAGCAGATGCTTTTATCTAAAGCGACTTACAATTAGTACATTTGTCAACAGTTGAACTGGTTAACTACCAGTTTTTGCAAGCACATAACATTCACATAACAACATAATTATCATTCGCTCCTCAAACAGTCAATAATTGCAATAATCGAAAGTTATCATTCACTCTTCAAGCAATCTTTAATTGCTAACTGCAAAGTGCTTAATATTCTAAGAGCTGATCTAACTGATCTAGAAAGGATTTAGCTGATCTAGAAAGGATTTTTTTTTGTATTTTTTTTTTAAATGGAGGAAATGCGACTCTCACGCGCAGCTCGTAGTGACAGAGGTACCAGCCTGCCAGCCGAGGTGGTAGATCGAAGTGCTCTGGCTGGGGCTTGGAATCTTACCATTGCTTGGAGGTAGAGCGGGGCAGTTCCTTTTGCTGCCTTGTAGGCCAACACTAATGTCTTGAATCGGATGCGGGCTGAGACGGGGAGCCAGTGAAGGTCTCGGAAGAGGGGGGTTACATGGGAGAACTTTGGTTGGTTGAATACTAGACGTGCTGCTGCATTTTGGATTCGTTGTAAGGGTCTGGTGGCAGAGACCGGTAATCCGACAAGTAGAAAGTTGCAGTAGTCTAGAAATTAGATTACTACAGATTGGACTAGGAGCTGTGACAATTCATTTGTGAGGAACGGCCTTATCCTTCTGATATTGTAGAGGGCAAATCTGCAGGCTCGAGTCGTTGCGGCAATTTTGGCTGCGCAGGACAGTTTGTTGTCCAGAACAACACCGAGACTCTTTGCATAAACACCAAAGGAAGTCCAGTGTGTGGTGGTGGGGAAAAACAAGGTCAAAAGGCAGAGATAGGGCAAAAATAAGGTGGTGGTTTAGTGAACCAAAAAAAACACTGCAGAACAGACACCACAACAGATGGCAATGGCGAAAACCACCACACCACAAAGCTAGCCATGTCATTCCCCCTGCCTGCCTGAAGCAAACTAACCACCTACTGCATATACTGCCTACTAAGTCCTGCCCTAATTGTCCTATATAATTCTACCGTTAAATGCAGCGGGTAGGTTAAACCGTTTTTTATTAGCCACAGAGCATAGGCAGGCCACAGTGAGACAACAACTCTATCAGAATCAATGCAATGTTCTTACAATTTCTCCTAGGAACATTCTGATTAAAATGTGTCTTAGAGCTGAGAAATCAGCACTGAATTGTTGATTGGTTGGTTTCGCTGGCTTTCCTGACAGACGCTGCCCTACCAGGGCTCATCCCCACAATCCTCCTCCACTCTTTACACTTTCAAGCTCCAATGTGAAACTCAAAAATAGCAACCGCTAGCCACCATAGGCAACACTATAGATTTATGAGGTAATAATAACAAAAAAACATTTACTTCTTAAGTAGCTTCAAAATAGATATTATATAAACAATGATTGATTTTGTTCTATTAAGTGTGTTTGATGCACAAAATTCAATTAAACCCTCAGCTATGTTCATGCTAATGTCACATTTTTCAGTGGGACTGTGTTGACATGAGCACCGCTGCATCTTCCTGTTTTAATCACCGCCCCTATTTTGAACTCCGCCTTCAAAGATATTGGATTCGTTTAGAAGTTTCAAATTCTGTTCTCAGCCACTCGAAATTACTAATTTAGGCGTTCTATGAAAAGTATATCTTGCATGCATATTTGTTGGGCAGAGTTCAGATTTTCATATTCTGGGTACTTTTACAGCTACAATTCTTGTAATACATTTACAATAATGTTATGATAATAATAAATACAGTTACACTTCTTGTTTTCGGTTACAATTGTTGTAAATAAAATTACAATTGTCGTCTTTCTCTCTATACCAGTATATTTTACATCAATGTATGTGTACAGTACACTAGCGGGAATAACCGTTATATCTCTCACACCCACACATACGTGAGTATATACAGCTATGATGGACATTTCTGATACATACATACATATACAATAACTGCATTACACTGTAACAATGCAAAAAGATACTAAAATGGGGCAGGATAGTGGTGTGGTTGACTCCCAAATGAAAGTTTGTGTGTTAAATCCCCATCAAGCCCAACCTTCCTGTAAGCATCTTTAAGCAAGATGTCTAACCCCTACCTGTTCCTTAATACTTGTAACTGTACTCAAGGTTGCTTTGGATAAAAGTTATATTACCTCAGTGTAATTTATAAAGTCACCTCTCTTTCTTTCTGACATTCACTCTGCGCGGCATCCAGACGAGAACGAAGGTGCACACACTCCTGTCTCAACTGCTCCTGCTCCTGTCCAACGCGTTCCTTCACTGCAGAAACACCAATGATCAAATTCACACTCCATTTATTTTATTTATTTTATTCAGCGCTCCATGTCAATATTCATTGTCCCAGGGAGTTATTTTCTTTGACACTTACTTGTCTCTGCAACTTGTGCATTATGCATTATTTCAATGAGGTCTCCACTCACGACTTTGGGCACAAACTCTCGAAGCTGCATGACTTCAGTGGTTAATCTCTCCAAATCTCTTTTCCGAACATTGAGAAAGCCTTCCAGGCATTTTCCCTAAAAGGGAAAACATTAGTGGACTAGTGTACACATTTATTCTTCTATAAATTGGCTATTTCAATTTGCATAAGGGCAAGGGAAGACACAGAAACATTGGGAAACAGAAACATTTCTAGTATCGTTTATTTCGATTTTAAACAGACATTACTGATATAATTTATATATATAATTATATGATGTCTGTGAGATGCTGATTTTATTTATTAGGCCTATAACATTAATCGAGGAGGCAAACTCTGCATTAATCATATTTAAAATGGTTACAATCACATTTGGCTGAGAGAAAATAAATGTAATGATAATAATGTGCTTTATAAAAATAATGTTTGATAATATCCAGTTTAATTGAACAAATTAATGATCATAGTTTTATGGGGTAAGCAATACTTGAGGCACGTTTGGGAACGACTGCAGGCTACTGATTCAGCTTTTTAAAAATCTAGCCACATTATTTTGTCAAAGATGAAAAACTCCACATGGATGGAGGGAAATCAGGCAGTTGTTAGCACGTTGCGGAGAATACTTTCAAAGCTAGACAGAAAGCGAAAGATTACAGCATTTGTAGAAAAGATGATGTAGCATGGCTAACTTACTGTTTAACTAACCTAATTGCTTGGTCATCAGGAAAGCTAGTTGTACACACCTCATTATTATCGTTAATTTGTTATCTAGCTACACCATAACAGTATTTACCTCACTTCGGTGGTTCAAATCCAATAGTTTAGCCATCGTATTTATTATTCCGTTGAACGATGAGTGAGATGTTTGCTCTCACATAAACTGTTTTCAAAGTGCTGCGCACGCATGCCTGTTTTGCATGCGCATTCACCATACCTCGCGACGAAAAAAGAGAATGCCTGAATAATTTCTACGTCACATAATTAGATTACATATTATACGTTACATTTCACAATATTCGTCTACATTTTAATGTATGACAGAGGGGCTAAATACAACCAATCTGACGAGTTTCATGGTGTGCATTAAAGCTGTATGATAAACGTTTTTATGGTATGGTTTTAACTAGGTCTCAGTGGCCATAAAAAAAAAATTTCTTCCAAAACGAGATTTAATGTACAGATAAAATAGCCAAGAACAATTCATTACCAAGCAGAATCGAATGTAGGCCTATTATTTTAATTGTTATACTATATTATTCCCACATGGTCACCCAATGTGGAAAAAACGTAGGAAACAAACCCACTAAAAGGACTGTTACAGAGCTCAACAGTGACCGCCCGCTTTTACGGCGTTCCGGAAATTTTCCATTAAGCCTAGAATTATTAAGCCAACCAACAAGATAATTCATAAAACATTTAATTTGGAGTAAAAAAAAAATAAAAAATAAAGGTACAAACAAGGTACAAGACTGTCTACATACTTAGAAGCACATTTTGACTATTTAATTTATACAATGGTGGAAAATTTTGCAAAATAAATTGAAAAACCACATTTAGGATTTTTTTTATAGAATATATTGAGTAATATATAGCCTACTGAGAAATGCGTATGTGACATGACATGCTGTCCTTATTCTAGAAGAATGTTGATTGCGTGGCAAAACTTTTGTTTGAAAGGTTCTTTAGAAAACCTCTTCTTTTTTAAAGTTCTTTAAAGAACCAGAAATGGTGCCTCAAAGAACCATTTTATAAAAGTTCTTTGAGGCACCCTTGTAGGTTCTTTAAAGAACTTTTCAAGAAAATGGTTCTTCAAAGAACCTTGGTCTGAAAGGTTCTTTGTGGAACCAGAAATGGTTCTTCTATGGCATCACTCTGAAGAACCATTATTTTTCTGTGTGTAGGAATCGCTCCCCGAGTGTAACTAACCGACGACGCCACCTGGGCACTGTCACCCCAAGAAATGTTTTCTACTTCAACAAGCCCCCCAGTTATACAAAGGCTACATAGGTTCACTACCTGAAACAAGACAGACGTGGTTACCAAAGTAATATTTATTTGTGGATAATTCATGACTGGGAGAGTAAAAAGGATGGTTAAAATTAAGATCTTTTAATCGACTTGCAATAAGAAAATGTAGAACAGTTTTATTACAATATATTTAACAATCAAGTTGATTCTGTTAAAAGACATACACTCCCAGTTACAACTTCAAATTTATCAAAGGGAAAAAAGGGGGAGAAAGTGAGCAGAGGCCAGCAGTGGAGAGGCAGTCTACTAAGGGTGTGTTCCAGGGGGGCACCAACGTAGCCACCGCCTGTGCCCACTGCAATCGCTAGTCACTGCAACTCGTATCACCATGCGCGGTTATCACTACAATCTGTGAAGGGGACCACACTAAGGTGCCTAGTCTCTCCACGAGCTGGCCACTAGCTCTACTAAAAAGCAAAATAGTTAACAAAATCAAGACAAACCAGTGGATAACCCAATAACAAACCAAACAGGGAGAGTGCCCTGAAGGCACCCACAAAAAGGTACTAAAATGATTAAACTCTAAAAACAACTAAACTAAGGCAAAACAGCAGCTGACCACCTTCACTCAGATTTACAATAGGCTAAGGGAAAGTTCCTCGCACCACTCCAGGCAAGGGAGCTTGGAATCCCTTCCAGGCCTAGGCAGACAGCGGTCAAGCAGACAGCAGATTAAAAGTCAAAATTTAAAAACACCTTAAATGTATAAACAGACCTCACGCCATTACCTAAACGTCAATGAAATGGTCCCATATGGCAACCAACAGGCAGGGACAAAGCCAAGAGACAGCCTTATTGAAACAGGTGCTTTATATAAGCTGAGATAACAAGGGGGTTTGGTCTGGGTGGAGCTAATTTGGCCTAATTGATGTGTTCAAGAGCCAACAGGGTGCAAAGCTTACTGCCCACACCACTACAATCAAGAACTGGTGGTTAACCAGTTTAACTGTTGACAAATGTACTGATTGTAAGTTGCTTTGGATAAAAGCGTCTGCTAAAATGTAAATGTAAATGTTTTCCACATGCTGCACACACTTTATGTAAACACCCACGCACACCATCCTATAGGGAGTGCAGTCTAATTATTCAATTCATGAAATAATACCGTGCTTATGGATACATGACTCTGGTGGCAAGCTTCATAAAAACATCACACCCTTGTTCCACCATGCCTGCTGTCTCTTTCATACAGACATCGTTCCGGCTCTGAGACTACCTCCGCTTCCGGCTCAGAGGAGGAACAACAATGACCCACCCATTGCGCTTCCATACCTTTTTCAACAGAACAGAGGGTGAAGCAGAATTAAGGCGCAATATTCTCGGGCTACTGTGAGCTGAATACAATCCTTCAACTGAAGCGGAAGGTCCGGTAACCACCTCATTTTTGATCATTCAAAATATGTTATATATATATATATATATTATTACTTATTTTTTTGTCATTCACAGTTGACAGTGATATTTGTAAGGTCTGGTTTTGTACATGTAGTCAGACAGAATAGGATACCTACTACCTCTCCATATTTTCTGATATCACTCACCATTTCTGCATCAGTGTAGTTTAACTTTTGTTCACAAGATGTCGCTTTTAGCACTTTTTCCACATACCTATTCTGTGACATCTTTACACATCTATCACACTGGTCAAGTCAATACCAATAAAAAGTCTTTCATCTTGAATTTTGCTGAGAGCATCTCTTTCACAACCATCAGTGCATTGTCATCACTGCCAGCAATAATCAAGTCATCAACCCATATTATCATGATCACTTTTTTTTCCAGTTCCAGTTCCTGCCTGATTGTTTTAACCCATTGAGTGACTTTTCTAGCTTATACACCAACTTTTCATTCGTACTAGATTACACCTCATAACCCTCTGGTTGTTCCATGTAAATCTCAAAATGTATTGGTGCATGCAAGTAGGCAGTTTTGACATCCATCTGGTGTAAAATCAGGTTTTCCTGTGCTGCACTCTGATACTAGTCAAGTTAGCAGTAGAAGAAAATGTCTCCAATACACCCATCTTTTGACTGTATCCTTTAGCTACATACCGTGCCTTGTATTTGTCAGATTCATCAACATTTTTCTTCATCGTATACCCATCTACCCCCCCCCCCCTGCATTTTTACCCTCAGGTAAGTGGGTCAGGATAAATGTGTCATTCTCTCTCAGTGATTGCATTTCATCATCCATCGCATTAACCCATTCTTTCGAGTTAGTTGAGGTTACAGCTTCTCTGAACATTAGGGGCACATTACACATTAATTTGTAAGAATAGTCTACACATATTCACTTAATAAACCTGGTTTCTTCCTTACTCTAGAAGGATATCGCCTAGGCTCAAGATTAGTCTCATCCATCTGTGTTCACTCACACCAGCATTTTGCCTGGTCTTGCAAGCCCTATTCTGCACCTCAAAGTCATCGTCATCAGGCGCCATGTCAGTGGATACAAATTTAATTAGTCTGTGCTTCTGCACTTTCCCCTTGTCAGGATAGTAAACCATGTATTCTAGGTTATTTTTATCGTACCTTACAAAGATTCCTTTCTCACACCTCAAGTCTAGCTTTCTTTTGTCTTGTTTATATGCATAACACACTGACCCAAACTTTTGCATTCTAGAAATGTTAGGACATCTTCCTATCAACATTATGTAAGGTTTCCGTTTTGTGAGAATGATAAAGCAATCACTAAAACTGCTTTCTGCACTGCATAGGTCCATAACACCTTTGGCAACACACTCTCTATTAACATAGCCTACACCTGGCCATGTCAAACAAGGTACTCTTTCTCTCAGCAGTACCATTCTGGTGTGGTGAGTATGGTGCTGAAGTCTTATGTCTAATTCCACTACTGAGTAGTGCCTGGTAATTCTTTCCCATGAATTCTGTACCATTGTCAGACCTGATACATTTAATATTCCCGTATGGGGCTGTGTCTGCAAGGAACTTCTGTTGCTTGCGCTTTGTCACTCTTTAGAGTACACAAACAATGCACTCCAATAATCATCAGTGAAAGATAACACAAACCTATACCCATCTATAGACTCTAGATCTATAGGTCCCGCTAAATCTGTGTGTACAAACTCTAGAGCTGCTTTGGCTCTCACATCAGGCTCTTTGTTCCTGGTTTGGATAAACTTTCCCTGAGTGCATATGTCGCATCATAACCCCCCTCACAGCCGGCAGACAGTAGCTCTGGAGGCTGGCTACGATGGTGGGGGCTCCTCAGTGGCTGGTCCGTGCGATGGCTCCAGTGGCGTGAGCGAGCAAGCAGCAGTTTCGGAGCTGGCTTGTGGTGGCGTGCGCTCCTCCGTGGCTAGACCTGGCATCAGCTTCCGCGGCGTGAGCGAGCTGGCAACAGCTCCGGGACCAGACTGCAGTGGTGTGGACTCCACAACGGCTGGGCCTGACTGCTCCGGGGCCGGAGTGCGGTGGCGGCTCTCCAGCGGTGAGACCTGGCGTTGGGCCTCGCGGCGAGAGCGAGCTGGCGACAGTTCCAGGGACGAGCCGCGGTGCGATAGGCTCCTCAATGGCTCGACCGGGCTTCCGCTCCAGCAGTGTGAGAGAGCTGGCAGCAGCTCCGAGGCCGGAGTGCGGCAGCGGCTCTCCAGCGGAGGGACCTTGCGTTGACCCTCGCGGCGAGAGCAAGCAAGCTGACTGCAGTTCCGGGGACGGGCTGCGAAGCGATGAGCTCCTCGGCGGCTGGACCGGGCTTCGGCTCCAGCAGCATGAGTGAGCTAGCAGGAGTTCCGAGGCCGGAGTTCCGAGGCCGGAGTTCCGAGGCCGGAGTTCGGCGGCGGCGAGGCCTTCCGTTGGCCCTCGCGGCGAGAGCCCATGCAGACTGCGACTGCATGGGCTCCTCAGCGACTGGATCTTGCGTTGGCTCCAGCAGCGTGAGTGGGCTGGCGGCAGCTCCGGGACCGGACTGCGGTGGGGTGAGCTCCTCGGCGGCTGGGCCTGGCTTTGGCTCCAGCGGCGCGAGTGAGCTAGCGACAGCTCCTGGACCGGACTGTGGCGGCGGCTCTCCAGCGGCTAGACCATGTGTCTGCTCTAGCAGTGAGACCAGACTGGCGACCACTCCACAGCGGCTGGGTCCGGTGACCTCTCCAGTGGTGTGAGCGAGCAAGTAGCCCCTCTGGCGACTGACTGCGGAGATGTTGGCTCCACAGCAGCTGGACCAGACGACGACTCCAGCGGCATGAGCGAGCAGACAGAAGCGGCGGTGCTGGCGGCGCTGGTGGGGGCTCCTCAGCGACTGAACCCGGCAACGGCTCCAAAGTGACTGGATCAGGCGACGACTCCAGCGGCGTGAGTGAGCAGGCGACAGCTCCTGGGCAGGAATGCGGCGGCGGCTCCACATCGACTGGGTCAGGCGACGACTCCAGCGGCGTGGGTGACCAGGCGGCAGCTCCTGGGCAGGACTGCGGCGGCGGCTCCACAGCAACTGGGTCAGGCGACGACTCCAGCGGCGTGGGTGAACAGGCGGTGGCTCCTGGGTAGGATTGCGGCGGCGGCTCCACAGCGACTGGGTCAGGCGACGACTTCAGCGGCGTGGGTGAGCAGGCGGCGGCTCCTGGGTATGTCCACGGAGAGAGGTCAGGTGGTACGGGTGATGGCGCCTCCAACCACTTCTCACGGTCCGGAAGGGACGTAGAGAGTTCCGGTAAGGATCCAGGGGGGTATACATCAAGCAATGGTGGATACGGGCTGCATGCAGTCTATGATCCATCAGAGCTTGGTTCGACCCGGGGCTTTAGTGGAGGCATCTAGGGTGTTAATTAGGTGTATACATGGTGATGTGCACGAATACCCCATTGTCACGCTAGAGCTAAGGTTTAAGGGCAAAAAGCATAGATTGGAGGTAGCGGTTAGCTCCCGCCTGACGCATCCCTTAATTCTGGGAACTGACTGGGTTGGGTTTAGCGGGTTGGTGGGAGAGTGTTTCGGGGTGCGTTCACGTCCGGTAGAGACATGTGAAATGTGTACTGTTCTCAACGGTGAAGTTAGGTTACCCGACACTGACTCCCAGGCGAAGGGGGAACCGGCTGAGGCTTCGGTGGAGCCTCAATTGGCGCCACGCTTCCCTCCACTGGAGGACTTTCCGCTGGAGCAGTCTCGGGATGACACTCTACGCTTTGCCTTCGACCGCGTGATTTCTATTGATGGTCAAATGGTCCACCCTGAATCAGCTATCACTTTCCCTAATTTTGCTGTTGTTAGGGACAGATTATACCAAGTGAGTCGTGACACTCAAACAGGGGAAGAGGTAACGCAATTATTAGTACCAAAGAGCCGTCAGGAAACTATTTTTCAGCCGGCTCACTTTAACCCGATGGCGGAACACATGGGGAGTGAAAAAACACTTTACTGGCCGGGGATCTGGGCCGACGTACACCGCTGGTGTGCGTCTTGCCCAGATTTCCAGCTAGTAAACCAACCGGCAGTTCCGAGGGCGCCGTTGCGTCCACTGCCGTTGGTAGAGGTTCCCTTCGACCGGTTAGGTATGGACCTCATCGGACCATTTGAGCGAAGTGCTCGTGGATATCGCTTTGTATTAGTGTTGGT
>JAOEHI010025437.1:0-26174 GCA_025447815.1 Percopsis transmontana
TTTTATGCTTATTTGACCCATGCAATGCCATGCCCCCACTTTATTAAAAAAAATTGCTTTGTGCCAAAAACTTTACCCCCGCTCCCCCCCCCCCCCCCCCCCAAATTTCTTTTTGTCTTTGTTTGTGTGGAGGATTCAAGTGAAGGTTGCACAAGCTATCTTTGTTACATAAAAGCACATTCGAGAGTTGACAAGCCAGTGTACGATACTTCTTCAGCTATCCAACGTCACTGCCAACAGACTTAAAAACCAAATTGGAGACATTTTCCTCTGCGCAGTAAAAGGGAGTTTAGAAAGTACTTTGAGCTTACTAGTTTTGTATGTGCAACGTGCCACCTTTCCCCAATACGTTTTTCTCTCTGTATGGGAGAGAACATCATGTAAAATGCCATTGCAAAAGGTGGCAAATCATTGTTTTGCTAACTTTTTAGCAAGTACACCCGGTAGAATATGACTTATTCTTTAAATACACAATCTGGGTCAAAATGACGCAGCTGTGCATTTTATGATCAATAAATCACATTACTGGTGTTGTTCACAAATCATGCTTTCAAATTCTACTTGTATCAAATCTGCAGTTTGTTCTTTGTGTCCAATGTATTAAACCACATGGCCCAGAGAAAAGAAATGTAAACACTGCCTGTCGAATTTGAAACTTTACATGTTAATGAACTCTACGTGTTGATTGGACTGAGAAAAGCCTACCTGCTGTGGCTGCGGGGTGGGCTGAGGCGTAGTCGCCATCTGTTCCGTCTTCACCTTGGACACCAAGGGGAGGGGCGTCAGGCAGGAGGCGGGCCTACCAGATGCCGTGGCCACCACCCCGACTCCGCCCCCACCCACTGTTTGAGTGACAGGGCTCTGAGGCTCGGAGGGCGGGGTTTCTTCAGTGTGGAGCCCCTGGGAGTCACAGCTAGGGGATGAAACCTGGAGGAATGAAGCGACACAAGGAATTCTATGTTTAAAAAGCCAAATGTTATACTTAGAGACACAATACCTTTACCATAATTTGTTGATTATAATAAAAGAAAGTTATTAACACAAAGGGTAGTTACACATTGGTTGATAAACAAAATGCAGTTAATACTCTATTAATCCCTCAATTCATGCTTACCCTCCCTTGTGCAAATCTAGACAGTGCTTTGTCTATAATTGCCAGTGAATTGATTTGATCTGAAGAACAAAATTACCAAAATGATGTTGGGTCAATGGAGTTCATTTTCCATACAGACCTTGTCAAATGCATTTTTGCAGAGCTAGTATCCGTTTACCTACACACAAAATACCCATCCATATGAAATAAGTTTCCATCCCCTCCCATCACCCCCAAATAAATCCCCATTTATCAACTAATCCAGTGGTTCACAACCCAGGATGTTCATGGCCTTTTATACATTTATAGATTTATACTTTATGTTGTGCTGTCATGGCTTGGCTCAACATTTTTGAGAACCACAGGAGTAATCCACCCCTTCATCTTCCACAGCCGTTACCTTGAGGAAGAACTCTGTGCCCTTCTCCATGATCTGCTGAATCTGGAGGAAGCCGGCTGTGTACATGAGGAGGAACTGGTCTCCGACATTCATACTGAGGCGTCCCGTGTAGCAGAAGGCCAGGATCTGCTGGAAGCTCTGGGGCTGCACGGCGGGGGGCAGCTCCACCACAGAGCTCTTCCCCCCGGCGTTAAACAGGTCGCGGAAGTAGGAGCTGCTGGCTGCCAGCACCGCACGGTGTGCCTGGAGGGCAGGCAGGGATGGACATGAAATCAAAAATCAATGATGATAAATAAGTGATATTTTGCTTTGTGAAGATAACTTAACATTTTTAGCACATCGATAAAAGGCAGCTATTCCACCTCTCATCTGTGTACTTAATATTTGTCAGACCAAATTATTTAATAGATAAGAGACTAGACCTGTAATGTAACAACTGCAGTTGTTTTAAGCTTTAGGCACAAAAACAGTTGGGCCCATTAGGCCTCTATTATTTACCTGCACTGTTTATACGGGTTCCATATTGTGGCTGGATCTGTGTGCGAACAGATTCTCTAAATTAAACAAAGAATTTCTAAATCAAATTGCTTAAAAAAGGGTCAAATCTGACTTCTTCAAGGAAGACAACACACAAAGATGATAATTAGTATATCAATTACTCACACAACACACTATTCTATTCTTCTATTCTACGTTGTGAACGAAAGCAATAACATTACAGGGACAACTTAAGCATGTTAAAGGGTTATGTCCATCTGACGCAAGACATTTTGACGTGGAGCGAGCAAAACAATCACAAGGTCCCGCAACGTGTTTACGGTTGCCTTGTTTTTCGTTTGCAAACCAGCTCAGTTTTTAAAGAATGTAAAGCCATTTTTACACAGCGTTTTCAAGGTGAGAATATTGCGCCTTCATTCTGCCTCGCTGTGGACAGCTCTTAAGGCCGTGGCACGCATAAGTGACCACTTGGCATACTCGGTTATCATGTTGGCTTGGACGCGTTTCTGGATGTGTTGCCGTTTTTAACTGGCGGGAGGCAGCAATCAACTTCCCGTGCCTAGTTTGCCGGAAATTAGAAGAAATCAAAACATTACAGTCTATTCCTTGGTGTGTTCCAGGCAAACGAAATCGCCCAATATGTTTTGACTCACTCGTAATAAATCTCTATGGGCTTTTCAAAATCTTCAGATGTCGGACAAAGGCAGCTTAAGCGATTGTTGTTGTTGCTGCTGCTGTCGCACTATGACGCCGTTCGTGCGCGAATGAGTACGTACTTTCGATTACGCAGAGGATGTCAGTTGAGTAGGTGGTCCTTCAATGTGGCCCAGGACACATTCGGGTACACACTTCTATAAGAATGTGTTCGCAAGTGGCCCAGACCGCCTCCGAATGTGGTCTGAGCAATCTGGTTCTCAAAGCGTCTTGGGTGCGTTCACACCTGTACTTAGAGCTGTCCACTTGTGATCAGATCACCTTAAGACGCATGTTAATGCCAGGTTTGAACAGGGCCACAGAGCCAGAATGAAGTCTGTAAAAGGGACAGCCGGCATGGCGACGTTTTGATGAATCTTGACACCAGAGTCATGTATCCAAGTGTACAAGCACAGTATTATTTCATGAATAAAAAGTTAGGTTAGGCCTTTAAAAATCACGGTCGAGTGTAGTGATTAAACTATTTTACTTATATACTGTATATATATATTCAAATCATCACATTATTTCAAATTCAAACACAGGCGATTAGACTACATTACACTAACAATAAGATAGAACTACTAATATAAATTGTGGCACCATGGCTGTGTGAACACAGACGGAACCACTGGACATACAGATTAAAGAGTAAAGATGAATGGCGGACCTTAAAGGCGTGACCCTTGACGACCACAGAGACATCGCAGTACAGGCCTTGCAGCCTCTGCTCATTCAGACACTCCAGGACGTTGTTGCCAAAGTTAGGGATCGCCATCTGCAGCGTCTGAGCCATAACGCTCCGCCCAGCACCACAGGGTCTACAGGAGACAGGACAGGAGGTGGATTGGTGGTAAGAAGGCCAGAGGTGGAGGGAAAATGGTGTGGTCAACAGGGAACAAAAGAAAAGGGACAGAAAGTTGTGAGAGATGGAAGGATGCATGGATGGACGAGAAAGGAGGGTAGGTGTTGAAAAATGGTGGGACGGGAGGAATGGTTAAGAAGTGAAGAGGAGAGGGTGTCATGGATGTATTGGTAGACACCGTCAGAGGGAAGGAGAGATGTGGAGGGATTGGGGAGAGTAGCGGTTTAGAAAGGAGGGAGTCGGGAGAGGTATGGAGCATATGGGGGACCAGAAAAGGAGATGAAATGAAGGGTGGATGCAGCGCAAGATAAAGTAGTGGGGGAGATGGGGAGTCAGTGATTAAGGAATTAAGAATTTGGTAAACAGCTTTTAATGCATAAATCAAAGCGTTTTAGGCCACCAGTGGCAGTTATATAAGCAATCTTGATGCATTAACCTTGTTTCATTACTACTAATTCACAGTTAATGCACTCGTTGGGCCTACTTTGGGCCTCATCACTCTGTCTTATTATTCAAAGGGAAAAAAAACAAAAAGGCAATAGCTTATATAACTATTCTATTGGGCTCGTCATTGTCCCCAGCCACCAAAGACACCTGTGATCAAAACTGGAGGAACTATCACATAGATGCATGAAAAATACCATACTCTTGTGCTAGGGAAAGTACAGCTCACTTTGAAGTGTTTTGTGTGTGTTATGGTCCTACATAATACATAGGAATATGTAGCACTCTATCATATTCATAGGAGCGCTTCAATTGAGTGAATCGATGGGAAAGAATGCAACAGACGTGCAGTAAACAAACTATTTTGTCCACCAGCCAAAGAGACAAGCGAATGTCGTAGCTGCCAAAGTCACTACTTCACCTGACAACTAGATTTATCTTATTTGAATTACTGGCCTAACAAGAGGCTTCCACTTTCCCCATCACTGTGCATGTGGCTTACCATTATTTGTAATTTCTATTGATCTATAAATTGCCCGCTCTGCACCTATTGTACCTCCGACCATCCGGGAACAAGTTCCCCCCTCCTTTTGAGCCCTTTCCCAGTCTCGTTCTCTAGCAGTTTTTTTGTCATATTGGAGGGTAAAGATAAGTGGTGTATATTTCCTGAGTAAAAAAGTAGACTTGTGAAGTTCCTTGAGCCTGTGATGACACATTTGACAATAATGGGCAAGCTGCCAAAGTGGTTGGTAAAGTAGGGAAATATATACCAGTCTCATTCACAATTTAGCAACATTCCAGTGCCAAGTCTACCCATGGCTACAACAGATTGAGGGCACTACGAGAAACAAAGCAGTTGCAATTAGGCTGATCTGCTCCATGGAAGGACTCCAGAGACTGACTGAATGAGAGGAAGACTTCTTAACTAGACATAGTGACCTACAGAGTAGGGAACTATGTATCAGCCTCATCAGCGTCTGCAAGGAAATTCACTGCACAATTAGGGCTAGTGACCAGGTTGCCGATTAAAAATCTGTGACTACCTGTACAAAAAATAAAATAAAGCTACTGTTGATGTGCCCTGGAATAATATATTTCACCCCAACCGCTTTAGTCTATCTTCTCAGTGGTTAACAACAGAAAACTGGCTTTATTTGACAGCTTCCAAGTATCAGTAAGAATATTGACTGTCTTCTAAAGCTCTCGTATACCCTGTTACATGAGGGCAGCATGTATAATGAAATTCTACTGCGGTACCATAGGCATGTCTTCATTTTATCCTAACGTCTTAAAGTTAATTGAATCCAAACGGGCAAATTTAATTACTTACAATGAAACATTATACATATTTATCCCTGATTATGTTACAATCTAATCTGAATGATAATCTCAGGAATTGTATGTCACCAAAAATGTTTCATAAAGATGTAGTAAGATGGTGATGAGAGCCTGGATATTAGAAAATTATTACTACTGCCCTTTATTGTCTTTGAGCAAGGCTTCTGATCAATTGTATGAATAGTAAAATATAAGCACAGAACTACAAAATATATGAAGAGCTCAGAATGTCTGCTCTAGGTAAATAAAAAAAAAAAAAAATCAATTACACAAAAGAAGGGAGCAAGTTGATCCTCATAAAAACACCAAAATATGGTAAATAAAGTATATTTTTGCATACAAATGTAGCACTTAAAGACATGCTAAATAGCCTAACAACAACAACAAGGTTTTCCTATGTGTGACCTGCCTGCTTGACTTGATATCACAGCACTAAAAAGCACTATTGTGTCTTCCTGGGCCACCCCATTAGTATGGACTGCCATTTCCTACGCATAGGTCACAGGGGTCAAGACAACTTCCAAGCTACACAAAGGCAAGTTAATTTCCTCCACTTGACCTTTAGCCTTCTGTCCCCATGTGCCCCATTACGTGTGGACATGACACCACAATGCCAGCCTATGTGTGAGGGCGGGTGAGATTTCACTCCTATCTTGTTCTAGCCTGTTTCTGGCCAAGCTATAGGCAGAGAGCAGCTTGTGAAATGTAATCGCATGCCACCTAAACTTAAGTTTACTGCCGAGGAGAAATCTACAATTACCTAAACAAAGATTAAAATCCCCATTTAGTCTAAAATAGGGGTTCATTTATTTTTAATGTCATTTCTAAAAGTCCTCTAATAGCACATCACTATATAATGATATTCAATTTCCTGGTTTAGGGAGGTTAAAGGTGGCCTGTTAGCAAGTAGCAGGCTAAAGCTAAGTCTAAAACTGACAAACAATAGAACACTGTGTCCATATATATCACGCATAAAAGTTACATTAACCACATACAATGAATTAACATTATTTAACCATTACTTCGAACAACATTTAGCAGTTAAAATAATTCACCAACCCTTAGCTTGACATTTCCCAAAATGTAGCTATAATGAATAGCGTTTCTGGAGCACGACTAGAATTAAAACTTCAAACGGAATACACATTTAATAAACATGAATTCATCTCACACGAGACTCTAGCAAAGCCGCCGTCTGGTCAGAAGCCGCCCTGAGAGACACCGCCGCCAGCGATAGAGGAAGGGAGTCGGAGCGGGCAGAGAGCTCTCCGTGGTACGCCGTGTGCCAGCCTCAATGCCCGCTAGGATTTGGAGACCTCGGCTGGCACGGACGGAGCAGGGGGCGGCACACAGCGACAAAAGGCTCAACGTCAGACGGACTGCCACTGCGGCCGATGAGACCCGTCTTTCAGTCGAGACACCGGGGCACGAAATCTGCCACAAAAATAGTCGAGGCAATAAAATATTCAGCAGTTCACGTCCGCCACTTTCTCTCCCCCTCGGTGCCAGTACAATGCTATGTCGGGTAGCCTGAGTTACCTCCTCCTTCGGCCTAGCAGCTACCGACACGGGATAGATATACTGTACCCAAAAAAATTGGATTGGCCCAACGCCTTGTGTCGCTTATATCACCACGTATGCATTTTTTAATTAATTTCCTTAAACAATAAAATGGATAGCGAACGTTCACATCAACAATAACCTTAATGGGTTAATTTTACTCGTGATGAAGGGGGTCTATATCGGTGGGCGATCCTCACACTCCATCTTTAGCCGACATCAACAGGTCATCCCGGGACACAAATGCTCTGCAACTGTGGGCGAGACAGACGGATGGATCCAGCATGGCGAGAGGAGGGGGGTTGGCAACAAAATCTGAACCCTTTCACTAACAACGCGCTGTGATATACATCCCCAAATCGAATTAGCGGGTCCGTATTTCTTGGCTTCTAAAAAATATTAATGTTAAAAATGCACTCCAGGTAGTTTTTAAAAGTTCAGAAACGCGGAGAGAGAGCGCTGATACTTGATCAGCCACTCGCCGAGGAAAAAAGGACAGCCCACGGCGATGACTGTGTGAAGTCGGTGAACTGGTTTAAGTTTTGTTGGTACTGTCCCTATGAGCCCATCCCCCATAGCACACCTTCCCAAAAAAAACAATAGCATGCCCCCTTCAAATTCACCATGAGCTGAACCGAAATCAGCCCTTACACCAAACAGCGCTCAACAACCGACCGAATCTACCTACTTGTCCAACACTTATCTTCTGTGAACCCGTGAAACTCACCCCTCGCTGTATTCCGTTGGAAAGTGTTTCAATGGAGGAGCTGCACAGAAGCTATCTCTCCCTTTGCCTCGCTACAGGCAGCCATTCATTGTGACTGAGCCAGCGAGCAGCACACACAGGCGAGACGCGGAACACAGAGCGATCGAGGGGGCGCAAAGTGGTTTTCCCAGGGGTTGCAGTTAGATCACAGAGCCACCGATCAGATAGACAGACAGATAGACAGATGGATAGACAGGTAGACAGCGTTCCCATCCGACCCGACTGTCTGTACCTTCAACCCCACACACTCACTTACCCGAGTGTCCTCGGTGTGTGTCTTGGTGGGACTTCCTCCTGCCCAGTAACCAGTAAATAACACTGTGGACCAGTGAATCCTGTTCGGACCCACTTTGATAAAAGAAGTGGGGCTGAAAAAAAGTGCGTCTAGACTTCGGCAGGTGAGCCCTCAGGGGTCTATAGGTAGTGCGCGCATAGAATACTAAATAAGATGTGACCGCATTCAAGCACGGTAGGAGGGGAAAATGGGCTGTCTCAGCTTTCTTCTCCGTCATGCCAAATTATATTAACGCTATAATTCTCTGGTGCCAAATGTACAGCATGATGCTCTGTCGACATTTTTGTCATAGCGCCCCCTCCAGATGTTAAAATTTATATCCATATAATTTAATCATACATGATCCGTTTTTTGCAAATGGTGATTTATGGATTATAAAAACACATAAATATATCACATACACATTATATTTTAGATTAAATATAATACATTTCACATTCAAATATGAACTGCACTGCCTATATGTCATGCATAAAACCTCTGACAACTAACCACAAATTTCCAACCTTCATGACCGAAGTAAGGGTTTTATATAAGCCTCAGACTCAGTTTAAATACAGTTGTTATTATTATTACTAACATTTAAGGCACTACCCTTTCATAGATTGCAACGCATCAGCAAAATCTATCAAACTGCACTCAAATTAGGTCATTACTTATTGCTAATTCCTCTTCCTCATACATTCGCTGCATGGAAAGTAGGGCAGTGTGTACTACAAACACTGTTCTATCCCGTGTGTCCTTATATTACATTACATTACAATACATTACGCAGCATTACCAAAGCGTCCTCCTAGTCGGCGTTTTTTGCCAGAAAAAAACCCTACAGGCCTCCGTAGTTGTGGTCTAGTCATGTCTGCGTCCATGTGCCAATGTGAGCGGAGCTGTTTTTGTATAGCCAGTGAAGTCGACACAAGACTTGTAACGCTGATTAGGACAGCAAACGTGGTCGACTAACTGCTATCATTTTTATACTGTTATCCTGTAAAAGCGTCACAGGTAAAGTAACTTAGCTAGTATGTTGGCTTTGCAGTAACAACCTAACGTAGCTCGTTCTACTGACGGTTCTGTTTTAGTTTGCTACATAAGTAGTTGACGTTCGCTAACCTTTGACCAAACAACTAAGATAGCTCAACAACTTCATAATGGTTGTATATGTGTTTACGTTAAAGACATTACTTCTGCATTCGCGGATATTTCTGTGTAGTCTCAACATGGCAAGTTAGTAGGCTAACCCATATGGATGCGTTCAAATGTCAATCCCTTGTCTGAGTCGGAGGAATTGACAAGTGACACGCAAAATCAATATTGAAAAACCTCTGTGATATAATAACACCAAATGTTTTGTTTCATTCAAGGTGGTGTCCGCTTATGCTGAATCTTGCAAGTAGAATATTTCCCAGAATCGTCCATCATTCGCCACAATCAAGAATCTATTCTCTTAGACAGAGGCTTTGGTGGACTGTAGGCAGTGTAGCTGCCAGTAGAGGACTTAGGTCAATGGAAACTCTACAAGCCACTAAGATTCCCCAGGATCCCATCTCTGTGGCGGAGGTGAGCACAAAATCTCAGCCCCCTACAGCCACAGAATCAGTGGAAGGTCAGAATCCATCTATCAAAAGCACTGGACCAGATGTGGAGAAAATGGCTGACACAGAATTACTGCCTGGGGAGACGGTGGTCAGGGAGGGCAAGGCAGCCATCTTGTTTCCCAGCGCCAATGAAGTATTTTATAATCCTGTACAGGAATTTAATAGAGATTTGACGTAAGTATAAAGACTGTGTGCTTCTGTCTCGGAATTGGGATGCCCTTTTTTTAGCTAATTAATCATGCAGACGCTAAGAAACATTCCCACTGCAAATACACACTAGTTTCACTTATCTTCTTTTACTCCCAGCAACACTACAAGGTTTTGGCCTAAACAAGTTTGTTTATTTACTGCAGAAACACCTTTAGGAACACCTTTTGAAATTACAGTACAGGAATTGATTGGCTAACCGGAGACAATTAGCTTTATAGCACACTTGTGTAGTGCTATATTGAAGTCTTAATGATGCCTCTATAAACAATGCTGCATAAAAAGTGGGACCAGTGTTACTGTCTCTCCCGTACTCAGATAAATGGAGGAGAGTGTTTATCCAGACCAGGCGTGCTCTGCTCAGTCCTGTAGGGATAACCCGACATCATGCCCTCTGATCCCCCCCCCCCAGGTGTGCTGTGATCACAGAGTTTGCCAGGGAGCGGATGGCACAGAGAGGGGTGAGGTTGGTGGTGCCTGGGGAGAAGGAGAGGGTCGTGGTAACGGTGTCTGACGAGAATATGGAGGCAGATGGACAGACTGAGGAAAATAATGGACAGGAGCTCACTGTAACTTCATCTGTTGGGGAGAAATGTGAGGTACGAGGACTGATACAGAATGGAACGGGCAAATGCCAGTTCTCATCGTAAAAAGATCTGGTTTAGTGTTTTGCATGCAGTGACATTTAAAGTAATAATAAACTTTTGTTAAACCCTTCGATATTGTATGTTGACATTAAGTTTTTCCCCGACCTCTATTATGTTGAAAACACAATTCTAAAGTTAATGTTTACACAAGACTCATTGGTCAAAATATACTTGCCCTGGTCTGTTAGACTTCATAGACACGAGCTGAGATACAAATAATGTAATTCTCAGTTGTCATAGTGTATCAACAACAATGATCACGGCTGTCAACACGTGGACTTCAGTAGTTCAAAGTTCAGTATCATTTATTTTCTGCTGTTGGCATTAAAGCAAAGCATTGCATGCATTACAATGCACATGCTAATTAAATTCCGTACCGTCGAACCATCCAGATGTGCGAGTGAAACGTACAGTATGTGTTGGTCTTTTTATTGCCATTCCTAAAACTAAAGTTATCAAATGAAGGAACCCTATTACCCTCATTTATTTGGGAGAGTCACTTTGAGACAGACTCAGTCTCTTTTCCTAGGGTGACATGGCCAAGAAGGCAGCAGCATTAGTTAAGAACAGTGAAAATCCTCACAGCTCCTTGGTGGCAGCGATTAGGAAATGGTAACCTGGTTAAATGTCACAAGTTAATGCAGAGTCCCCCCAGCTCTTACAATTGACCCACCCGTCTCAGGACGGCCTGCGTGTGTTGGAGGGTCTGGCGGCGTCAGGCCTCCGTTCGGTGCGTTTTGCCCTGGAGGTCCCAGGCCTGAAGAGCGTCACGGCCAACGACTTCTCCACCAAGGCAGCAGCCCTGATCTCCAGGAATGCCCAGTACAACCGGGTGTGCCATCTGCTCCAGGCTACCTGCAGGGACGCCAGGTGTGCTTATGCAGCGTCTTTGCTCCCTCTTCTTCTTCTTCCAGAGTTTTTTTTTTTCTCAGCTGATTTCTACACCCTAATTCTCGACATGCCACTGCTTTCCTTTTATTGTATCCTTCTCTATTTCTGACCCTCTTGTTGTACCGATGTTTCGTTTCTGTTCCCCGCTCCCTCTCTAGTATGCTCATGTATGAGATGCGTGGTAAGAAGGACCGCTATGACGTCATCGACCTGGACCCCTACGGAAGCCCTGCCGCCTTCCTGGATGCTGCCGTACAGGCAGTCAGCGAGGGAGGTCTGCAAATCCTTCATTTTGAGGCACATGGCAACACAATGAGTGTCTTAACATTAACCTTTAAGATTTGGTAACAAAATGTAATACAATTACTACACTTGGTCATTAAATCTGCGTAGGATAACCTGTCAAATTGGTAGCTCCGTTGGGTCATGACATACAAGTGCATATTTTTAAAAGCTACTTTCAGCAGAGCTAATAATGTCTTTCTGCATTGTAGTTGCAGAAATCCCTTTTTGAGGCAGACGTACTTCTTAGCCACTGTACTAACAAACCTCAAACTCTTCCTGCGTAATATTTCCTGCCACTGTACTATCCAGTACACAGAAACGGCAAATGCAAGGGGTCTCATGTTATCCTTTTGATTTAACTGAGGCTTGGGAAGAACAATTTACAATACTAATTGCAATTTAAAGTTGATATTATTTAAACAAAAATGGTTTAACCATGCTCACCAACTTTTACATTTGCAGCATAATTTACCAGGCAGTTGGTGGTACAGTAAATGCAGTAGGCACCAAACAGTCGCTGTGGCAAGCCCCACCCACGTGAATCTCAAATATTACAATACGTACAAAAAAAATCTTCTCTGCCTACCTAGGGTTGTTGTGTATAACGTGCACAGACATGGCCGTGATGGCAGGCAACAGTGCAGAGACCTGCTACAGCAAATATGGATCTGTCTCCATCAAGGCCAGATACTGTCATGAGATGGTGGGCAAGGACATGTGTACACACACACACACACACCAGTCATCTATTGAGATAATCATGATCTTTCATGCTATTCTGGGGATTGAAACACATTTTGCTACTTTGTACAGAAAATGTGCTTTTCACGTTGAACCAGACTTCAACAGGTGTGATATAGTCTCCCTCTCTTCCCTGCCTCCAGGCTCTTCGTATTATCCTCCACAGTGTGGACCAGAGGGCAGCAGTGTACCAGCGCTACATCCAGCCCCTTCTCTCTGTCAGCGTCGACTTCTACATCCGCGTTTTCATCCGCGTCTTCACCGGACAGGCTGTAGTCAAGAACTCAGCCAGGTACGCGCGCACACAGAGGTTGTATGGTGATGATGTGAATTCTATGGATTTCAACAAGTGTGTGCTTTCCTCTCTCTTCACGCCACTGTATTGAGTTGATGCTTCCACGTCCGCACATAATGGTAGCGGATTTCCCCCTTGTCTTGTGTGTTGCAGCAAACAGGCTCTAATTTACAACTGTGTTGGCTGTGGGTCCTTCCACTTACAGCGGATGGGCAGGAGAATGAGTCATGGAAAACAGTAAGACATTTTGTAGTTGTGGTTTATTTGGTCATGTGACAATCCAACAGGTATACATGAGAGTTGCCAGAACCACCAGTGGGTGTACAGTTTCTGTACTATTTTACGCTCGATTATTTAAATGCACGTCTGAACGAACTACTTACTGTAGTCTGTTCTGAAATGGGCATAATAATAAAAAATAAAATTCATACTATTAGTGATAGTGACGATATTATTATTATTAGCACCTTTTTAAACCATGACTCTCATCCGGTTACATAAACCATCAAAATATTTATTTATTACCAATAATAAAGAAAAACGGAAATACATGTACAACAGTCACGTCCTCCAATACTAACCATTATACTATTGCTTAAAATCGACAGTGCTGTGTTTGACATCTTTTGATCAAGATAAAAAGGAAATAGCATGCGCCAACGGAGCCTCAAGGAATCTGTTGGCATAAAGACCCAAATAGGATGATAATGCATGTTTTGGATGTAAGCATTGTTTCCCTGTGTCTATTTCCCCGTGTGTTTTTTGTGTGTGATTCAATATCAACAGCCGATTTAATACCCAATGCAGAGGTCATCCTGCCTCATTTGGGATTTACTGTCATCTTTAAAAAGCCATATTAAATCCAGCCATGACTTGCCTTGCCATGACGTGGCATAAAATGAAGTCATAGGAGCAACCGTAACCTGATTTTAAAGCATGCCACTTTCTGTTTGGCCGCAGGCTTCTCGTATGCTAAACAACCATTTGACCATCATGCGGACAAAACAGTGGACCCTTTCTTAGAAATGTTTCTCTCGCTATGAATCTGTGTCTGTTCAGTGTATTTCTTTGACACTGTATGTGTGTGTGTGTGTGCATATCGCGTACCGTGATTTCAGTATGAAATATTCTGCTGCTACTGGGCCCCCAGTCGGACCAGAGTGTGAACATTGTGGACAAAGACATCAGGTGACGCACACAAACACTCCATAAACAGTATTTCTGTATTGTCAAATACAATACTGTACATACAGACACAATTTATTGCCCCAATCTTGTTATTTCTGCTTGGTGGCGAGCAGCCCCACCATGAAATGTTATATAATGACGTCTATGGTAATGTAAACATCCATTTGATGTTTTCCTATACTAGAATTATTATATATTATTTTTGTAGACAAGACGGCTTGGGCCTTTTTTAATACTATATATTCAGTACATGCAATTGAAGTATCTCTGTCTCCTGTAGCTTGGTGGTCCTGTCTGGGCAGAGTCCCTCCACGACATGGCCTTTGTCCAGAAGGTTCTGTCTTCGGTGTCAGGAAACCCCTCGCGATTTGGAACGTCTAAACGCATCGAGGGCATGCTCAGTATGGTCACAGAGGTAAGAGAGAGGTCAAAGGTCACCATGAAGGAACTAATGGATGTTTTGGCGTACAGTTAGGTGGAACGGCTCTGTCGTACATCTTCATTACCTTTCCAATAGCTGTGATTGTAATACCATAAAGTTTGTATTGCTCTACCTGAAATATGTGGTGTAACACTCCAAACCTTCTGAGATTCATTGTGAAGGACTGTGGCAACTACCTCCTATTCTAAACTGCTTAAACCAAATATATTAATGAAAACTTAACTAAATATTTTTTTCAAATAGACAACATAAATTTTATGTTCCTTTTTAATAGTGTAAATATAATTGTTGTACAACAAGCTGTGTCTTGAGTGCTCGCCCTACACTGTACAACTGGACAGCAACACTGCCTGCAGTTGGTAACAGGCGATGCCATTGTCTCTTCTAGGAGTTAGAAGACGTGCCACTGTATTACACCGTGGACAATCTGAGCAGCACCATACACTGCAACACCCCACCCTTGCTCCAGTTTAGGTAAAAACATAGTGTGTATACACATGGGATCTCCTGTTGCAAATATTGTTACTTTAATAGAAACTTTATTAGAAATTGAGGCACAGCTCTCCTGACGTATGTATGTATGTATGCTATTAAAGTGTAAGTTAAGTGTGGTTGGGTGAGTACATGAGACTGACCTTACTAGCCCACCCTATTGAATGGTAAATACTTGCTCAGCTCTTTTGGTAAGATTAGGGATGTACGCTTGGGTATTAGAAAATGTCCTCGAGCGTACTTTCTAGGACTTTTGTATTGATGCTCTCATTTTCTCTTGTGATATAAAACCACTTTGGCCAGTCCCTAAAAGCCCAAACTCCAGCCATATTGGAGAGCTTGGGCTTTTCAAAATATACTATACACTGAAAAGAGATGTTTTTATATGCCTTGAACATTAACCACTCCCAACACTCATGAGTTTCACTAGACTACAGCATTTCCTGGTTTACCGAAAATACAATCAGCGATCTTTTATAAATACACAAACTGTTTCCCATGCACAATATTGGTGTAATTAAGAGATTTGCTAGAAATAAATATTTTTAAGCCACAATGTTTACACTGTATTTGTGAGCTTAGCAGGACATCCCTTGCCGTCTGTAGTTGAGCTTCAGTGTGTCGCACATGCGCAGTCAACGCGCACAGGTCCGCACAGACACACTTATATGTGTGTAATATAATTTACTTTCAGTTGAATTATATTTAAAGAACAAAGAAATCTACTGATAAAAATAAGTATTTTTTTTTTTAAGTGCAGGATGTTTCCAAAGTTAATGAGTAATCGTGATCTCAATATTGACCAAAAAAATTGTGATTTTGCCATAATCGAGCATTCCCGGTACTTTCCATTAAAAACAGAGCCAAGGCCAAATGCATTGCACACACATCCCACACGTCTCTCTCTCACCCTTCCACGTTGCCATCCTTTACCCCATCCTCTCCCACAATAGCCTGTACAACCAGTGCACAGTGAATACACTAGTATAGAATATAGTCAACGTACTGTCAAGACCTTTTGTGACTGAATATACTGCACTGTCGATATGTATGTCTTTAACACAACACCTGTGCATGCCTTTTGCTAATACATTGGTTTTCCATGCTGTCCAGGTCTGCTCTCCTCCACGCAGGCCACAGGGTCTCCCTGTCTCACGCTTGCAAGAACGCCATCAAGACAGACGCGCCCCCTTCAGTTATCTGGGATATCATGCGCTGCTGGGTAGCTCTGCAATTCTTTTACTATTCTTTTACACCAGCAAATGGGTTTAATACAGTACTAGTAGCTATGCACATTGTATAACCATCCTGACTGGGCAAGCTACGCCTCTGAGTGCTCCATTTTGAGTATCAGTCTAGGGGTACGTTCAGTAGACTGAATGTTTGCTGTGTTTACAGAACTTTTTAAATTCACTGGAGTTAAAAAAAAAATAATAATCTGCAAACATTCAATCTCCTAAAAGCTAGGACTCTCTAGAACACCAGAGTTCTAGCTAGAACACTAAAAGATAGGGCTTTGAATTGAGAGTTCTATAAGCCGGTTGTTGCCAAGGTTTTAAGCACATAGGGGTGTGTTTACTATATAGAGAATAGATTATTTGGGCTCTTTTTGGGCTCTCATAACTGACATTTTGTAGAACTAATGTAATTTCTCATTTTGCATTGATGCCTTTTTCCACCTGTAAATGTTGTGCAGCTTACATTTGGTTGTGCATTCATAAGGGGATGTCTGGTTGAAGAATGCAAGATTACTGACATGACTGTGTTGCTTGGTTCTGTCCTGCAGGAGAAGACCAATCCAGTGAAGAGGGAGAAGCTGTCGGAGACGAGCCCCGCCTTCAAGATCCTCTCTACTGAGCCCAGGTATGACCACACATTAACATGTTATTTTATAGTATTGAAGTGGAATTAACTACAGCAAAATAATTTTGATAAATCAGCCATGGTAGCCAGGTTACCTTACCTCCACCCCCCTCCAGCATAGAAGTACAATAGACAAAAAAAAAATTATATAAATAATCTGATGTAATATGCACATGTATATTCCAGTATAATTATATAATATTTGCACCAAGATCTGTATATGGCTACTGAAAAGTCATGGAGTGAATATTATGTATACAGTACACGCTGCAAAAACCTAAATAATATTTTCATATTCGGGATATTCAAAAGCAATGTGCTTTTGACACAAATCGTATTGACTACTTTACAATCAATTTGGGATATAACTGAACTACTGTATGGTTCCAATGTAGCCAGTGTGCCTTGTGTCAAATAATTGTGTGTAATGATAATTTCTCCATCGCTATTTGTGAACAATGTGATTGTGATTTGTAGTGTGCAGGCGTGCTTCACAGTGAGGGAAGACGCCAATCCCCAGTCTCGTAGACGCCACCTGACCCGCTTCCAGGAGAACCCGCAAGCTTACTGGGGACCCAAGGCCCGCGCCAAGACTGGGTAACTAGCACTAGCTACTAGACCCATGTCTAGTGAGGGAAATGGGTGTCTGATAGATAGTGTTTCTTATCCTGAGGCTGCACATGAATATTCACAAATTATATTTTCAGTATATAAAATGTAGTTTTTTTTCAACCTTACATAATGTCTAGGAACAATAATGTTGCCCCTCTTCATTCTTTTCCTTCTGTCTTGTCCCCTATCTCTCATTCCATCACTCATGTTTCTCTCTCTCTAGTGGAGGTATCTCCACAGACCTGGACGACAGGAGGAAACAGTTCCAGAACAAAAGGAAGAGCCAGGTCAAAGAATCTGCCCAGCTAAAAAGCCACCCTTGCAAAAAGTTTAAAGAGGTGCGCCACCAAAGACCCCACCTACCCTTTTAAAGACAGGTGTTTGAGATAACTGGTTGATTAGACTTCCTGGGCTGTTGGGAGTGTCTCACATGGCGACTCGTACTTCCTAATGGCTTTGCGAGGCACGTGAATCGAGGGTTATGGCTGCGCCATCTTGAAAGTGAGTTCCAGTGGCACATGCGCAGTACCACAGGAAGAGTACGTCACAACCTGCGAGGCTGAAGTTCCCGATCTAAAGCCTCATGCGTGCCTACTGTAGAACAGCATCAAATAGTCCTTAACAAAATTTTTTGTTGAGGACTGTATTTTTGAAATTATATAATTAAGTATATTTTGTTGTTTAGCACTAACATCTTCATCGATTCCTTGCTCGCTCTGGCCCCAGCTGCTGCTCGTGCACGACAGCAGCTGTCTATATTGCCATTGTTAGAAAAAGGACATATGAATGAACCATATGAGAATCAAGTGTTGCACCTGAAGAAAAACATTAGCATAGCAGTAAAACCAATTACACATTTTTGAATGGGGTGTGAATTGCAAGCCAGTTCTTTCGGGTGCAGTACCACCAGTTGCCTCAAAACATGGCTGCTTCGGACCCTGTTTAGGAAATGGTTTCTATATGGTTGCTGACCTCAGCGACACAAATTGCATCTTAGGACCGCCTTCAGCCTGAAATGAGCTCTAATCAGTCTGTTTTTACAGTCTAATATTTCATTAAGAAAGCCTTTTTTAAAAGAATCAAAGACATAAAATCTAAACTGTATTCAAACACCAGCACATTCAGTTCAGCAGAGATAGCTGTGAACAATACAGCAGCTAAATGTTTGAACATTGGCTAAATGTGTCCTTTATTAGCTACTTTGGAAGGTAGCCATTGGTGGTGGTGGTTACCTGCCAAAATAACTGCAATTGACTAATTCACCCTGGTGAATGACTGCAGCCAGGTGCTACAAATTGGAAGAGTTATCACAATTCATTGTTTTAATGTGATTACCGATATCTTTCAGGGCACGTGTACCCATGGAGACCAGTGCTGTTACTCCCATGATCCAGAGGAGACAAAATGAAGATGGAGTAATTCCTTTTTTTTTTTATCCTGGACGGGTCCTGTGAAGTCTGGATGTGTTGAGTTACAAAATTAATTTAGTTGGACTTAAGATGACTCTGGGTGATGCAACCAAAGGCAGATATCAGAATTACAATTATTCATAAGTTGGCTTCATGCCAGAGCTTTGTTAATTGTATTTCTAGTTGTGACAGTTTAATAAATCCTTATCGCAACTCTAAATGTTTGTATTGAATTTGTGGTGTAGATTCGATAGCAGGAAGTTAATGACTATCCAGACAGTTGTCTTTTAGTCTAGAGGCTTATAAATCAACCTGTTCATTTACTTCAATGTGATAGTATAACAAACTATAATTGAGACAAGTTTAATTTCAGCAATTGGTCAAAGATTCACATTATAAAAGTATTTACATACAAAGATTGCAAAGATTACACATTAGTCAGCACAGCTGCCTGAATAGAAAGTGTTGGCACAGATATTTTTTAATTTTACAGCACTTTCTATAGTAAAGGGCTTTTCACTATAGAAAAGGCAATCATGTAGATCTACATGTAAAGATGTTTCAGGTAGCAAATTCGCATCCTTAATTTTGGTAATTTCAGATAAAAAATAAAAAATTCCATTCTAATATAGCCTGGTTAAAACAATTCTGATTTGCTTCGCTTTACCACAGTCTGCGATTGTAAAATTGGACCACCTTCAACCATTGAGAACAAGACCCATATGGGGATGGTTTTCCAAATACAGGCACTTAATTGCTGTCTGCACCAACATAATTTCCCAATTTATTGGCAGTCAGTTGACAAAGGGTTTTCAATTGAACGTTCCCAGAGTTATATGTATGAGTCTTCTAAAACGTTTATTCTCTTCCAAGAAGTGTTTTCTTATGAAAGCTGTTACCGATTTCAAATCATCTTACTTTACCTTTTATAAACCAGGAAAATAAACTTCCATGAATTTCTCTCCTTTTGCAGAACAAGATAATATTACACTTTGAGGAACTGTCCACGGGGTCGATCTGTTAACTGAGTCGCTGACAGATGGAACAAACATCCTATCATATTTCTGGAGTGACTGCAAAATTTGCCATTCGATTCTATCTCTGTTAAATTAAAACCAGGCAAGAATACAGTAAGATTGTTGGGATTTGGTACATTGAAAGTGCAATGCTAAATTATGATTCACTTGCGGAAATGTGATTGGCTATCTGTGGCTCACTCTGAGCAGAAAGGTTCGGATCTCCATTGGCTTCAGGGTCACCTCCAATGCTGCAGGGTCTCCCGAGTTCTTCAGTAGGGGCTTCTCACCTGAATGGAATGCATGTTATAAGTTCATATTTTAGTGCAAACTGTCCAGATTTAATTGTAATTTGTTCAATCAAACCATCAATTCAATTGTGGGTTTTTAACTAATTCTAGAAACAGAATGATTTCAGCAATTGAATACGAGAGGGAATGTGTTGCAATCACAGACGTGATGTGATATTCATAGCGACACAACTTTAAGTGACTTTATACAATAGGTTTACAAAATAAAACACTGAAACAAAAGAACTGGAAAATGTTGCTCTTTTGTCTTTGTATATTATTGAGTCTTACTCTCGTGGGTCAAGGTATAAAATGACTAAACAGTGGAATAACCTTAAGATTCCTATCATACTAATATAACAACCATTATTAAGCACAAAAGCATCACTGGCCAGACAACAGGTGGTTTCTAGTTGCATCATGTTGCTTAAAGTACAAATGTCTAATCTATGCTACTTTGCCGGCCAAATGTAATAATAAAAAAAAACATAACTTTCGTTATGGTTATAAAACCCTGGTTTTATATTTAACAGCCCTGGAATCTCCTACCTGCTTCTGACCTCCAGTTTAGGCGTGTCATCTCATCTTTCCACTGATTGGCGGACAGGTTCATCTCAGACACTCCCAGAACCTGCAGTGTGGAAAACAGCTTCTACAGAGACGATAGGAGACAACTGAAGAGGTTAGTCACCTTTAACAGGCCATTTGGAGTTGTATAGTTTGAGAGAATGAATACATATACTTTTGTTCTGACAGACAGCTAAAATGGTTTTGTTTTCAGTGTGTATACCTGCAAGTGGACGGTAACCGGCTGCGAGTGCTCCTTACTCTCCCAGTTCTGGAACTGGTGTTCCAGGCGAAGCAACACAACATCTCGGTCCCACTGGGACAGTGTCAGCAGGTGGACTGCAGGGGGCAGCGCAGCCTGGAGCCCAGAAAACTGCAGAGGAGCAGAGGGGACAAACTCAGATAAATGCTATGGAATGATGACCAAGCTCCTATGTGAACTATACTTTAAATTAAGACTATATTAAATCAATAAACTGTAAAAAATGCATTTCTTTAATTCTCTCCTCATCCTCACCTCCAGTCTGGTGTTGGGATGAAGGTCTCCATCTGTGAATGTAAGCAGTGGCTGTAGTACCACCTCCTGGGCCAGGGGGCGGTGTGTGTCAGCGGCGCTGCGTGGGGGGGCGAGCGAGAGACGCAGCCGCCCGCGGACCACCAGGCCCTGTGGGAACTCGCTAGAGGTCTCGTTAAGGGGCTCACCCACCCCCCGCACGTCATCGTAAAGTAACCTGCGATGGAGCTGTGGAGAGGAGGTTACACATTTTAAAGCCTGTACCTGTAAATTGATGTAAAGGCTAATCTCACTCACTGAGAGTGTGTGTGTGTGTTACCATGATCTCCAGGGAGCCGTTGCTAATGCTGCTTACTCCCTGAGAGCGATCTGTCACCACTGTCAGTTGGTCCTTGTCGTCCTGATCTCACACACACACACACACACACACACACACACACACACACACACACACACACACACACACACAATAAGAATATAATTTGAGTGAGTGAATAAAGGGCAGATTTTTTAAGAGTTTCAGTTAAAAACACAAAAGTTAGTGTTCATTTCAGAGTAGTTTAACAACGCACTGTATCTGGATTGGAGTTAAATGCCCTCTCTCTCCCCACCCTTTCTATAATATTGAACAGTGAGAAGTTATGTTTGATTATTGAATTAAATGTGTGCTGCACAAACCTTGATATAGGCTCGGGAGTTGATGGGGTAGTAGTTCCCAGCAATGGGCTCTGTCTGCTTCAGGTTCCATGTTGGACGGAAGTCTTTCCTTTGGGACATAGTGACACAGTGGACACACATTAAAGAACAGTTGCTGGAACTCAACCACACAGATCATACTTGACATCCTTTCTGTACTCAACTGGAGATGAGTTGGATACACTGATGAACAAAGATTCATTATACCAAATGTACACCCTATATGTTAAGAGTTTTTTAACAATCTTACTTTCTCTGCAGGACCTCCCTGCCGTTGGAGTCAGTGTAGAAGATTCCAGAAGACTTGATACTGGTGTCCAGACGAGTAATCACCTCTTTCCCTAGGTTATCACTGACAAATTACAGAAACACAGTAAATATGAACCTAAAATAAATTAATATGAATATTTTCTATAGTTAATTCCAGAAAGAAAGAGAATTCTTTGTCCTAGGGCACAGTGTATAATCGCGAGAGAGTGAGAAAGTCATAATTTATGCAAAGGCAGTGTGTAGGAGTGTTGGATTCAGTTTTTTTGCATGTATGAGAAACTCTGACCGCTTGTCCTCTACACAGATGCACATACATAATGTGTTGGTTATGCAAAGGACTAAAAAAAAAATTATAAAAAAATATTCCCACTTTTAATGACGCAGAATGAAAGTTTTCATTAGAGTTTCAACATAGATTTAGTATAGAATATGGTCACCCTACTGTTCAAGGCAATCACTTTAGGCCAGGCTTCATTGGCATTATTTATGTCATTTTAACTGGGACCAATCTAGGTCTTTCCTCAATATTTTAGATATCCGCCTATTATTACGGTGGCTGTGAAGTGCAAAACACATAAACAAAACTTTCGGCCTTGAGATACAGATGCAACATGCAAAACCAAAAACGTCTAGCCCCGAATTGTAAAACACAAATACAAAAACAAAACTTGCAGCCGTGAGGTGCAGATGCAACATACAAAACCAAAAAGGAGTTGCCCAGAAGTGCAAAACACAAACAAACATCTGCACCTCAGGACCAGTCCGCTTTGTTTTTGTATGTTGCATCCAGGGGCATCAGCTGCACTGTTAAACACCCGGGGCTGAGCCCAGATTCTTCGGGACGTAGCTGTATGATAAGTGTGTGTGGCGGACCGTGACTCTTGACACTGGGCTGTCAGTGTTACCACAAGTAAAATACATGCAAGTTGCCGTATGCGCTCAGAACCAGCGCGCAATGCACAAATTAACGGTACATATAGTAAAGCTAGCCTCACACGCACATACTGTACGCACGTGTAGTGCATAGGGCCTAGTAAATGCGGGGGTGAGGTCACGTAAACTTCAAACAAAATGTAGCAATATTATCGAGCTCTTCGCAGACCTGCGAGACAGGCTGCGTCATGAACATTATTGCATATTCATTCAGAAAATATTTGTGTTGTTGTTGAACTGCACCTAAACTTTGTGTTGCATACATTTAAAATTACATTCGGGGCTGAAGCCCTGGAAAAATTACCTGGCGACGCCGATGGTTGCATCTGCACCTCAGGGCTGAAAGTTTTTGCATTTTATTTTTGTTTTTTGAACTTCAGAGCCACCATAATTATTAGTTTAATGATTCTCACACAATTTCTCACCATATTTCCTGCTGACAAATAATTTTTACTGAAATATTTTGCAAGTGCATGTACTCATGTGATTCATGACGACTGGCTAATTATAATATGGTATTAATAAGATATAATAGAACCATTAAGCAAGCAATCGTTTCATGAGTTGGTCAGGGCTCTGTGACACACGCTGAAACACATCCAGCCCTCTACTCACTCAATAGGCAGGGGTCCTACGGTCCACTCCAGCTCCAGAGTTCTGCTGTCAGCGTAGAGACGGACCACCTGGGACACCCAGGGACCAAACCACTGCCTGACCTCCTGGACCACCGAGGTCTGGGGTGGGGGTGGGCAGGGAGGAGTTATGGTAGGAAGAGAGGGAGAGACATGAACACCTGTAATATAAACACTTCACCTTTACCAAATGGCAACTGATATTCCTGTGAAGGAATGCCAAAACAGAGGCTATGATGTCACCAATAGAACCAGAACTCCCAAGCTGATTCAAAACAAAACCAGAGACCATAGTGAACTGCTGAACCTAGCAAGGGGGATGAAATGCATGCTGTGGAGTACTGTATATGGCCTACATCCATTGGGTCAAATTTAGCCTCGTCTGTGTTGAGATGTAAAATGTTACCTTAGTATACCTTTACAATCATAGGAGTAAAGTGTGTATGTTGTTATATAGCAGCGGTGCATGGCTGTGTCTACCTGGATGCTCTCTGTCTTGGCGGTTGAGCTAATGATGAAGGGGTTGGAGGAGTTGGGTCTGAAGATGTAAGCCCCGGAAGGCTGGTTACTTTTAGAGTTATTACCATCACTGGCATTGTACCTGAGACATAAAGGGTGAATATTTATGGTTATTTGGTGGCGATCCAAGGAAGAGGAATAGAGACAGAAACCGAAACGGGGAGAGAAAGGAGAGGGAAGGAGATAAATATGTAGAGAGAAACAAACTGACCAGTAAAAGTTCTGTGTTAGTTTGACGGTCTGTTGGGTTTCCAGGTTGCTGAGGCTGCTTAGGAGTCCTGTCTCTGGGTCAAAGGTTGCTCGCAGGAACTAGAATGCACACACACAAAAGTAAAATTGTCTAGTAGTATACAAGAGAAATTGAATTCCCCTTTATTGATTTTGGTTCAAGGTTCAGAAGTAAACAATAACAGCTCTTTAATCTGTGTAAAGAAACACTGTTGTCTTTGTTTAATATATTGTTAATTTCACAACACCATATACTGAATCTATTTTCAAAAATCTAAAAAGGGATACAATTTAGTAATACAAATAACAACAATTTTACTTATTACCCCTAATTACAGTCTTTTACATTTCCTCCTATGCATTTGGTTCTTAATAAATTCATTTCAATCTTTGATGTCTTTTTATTGAGGAGTTAGTGGTAGCATTCCCTAAGGTAAAGCCTGCATTTCCCCTTTGAAGTTGTACTGTGTCTCTCTGGGAGGTGTGTGTGTGTGTGTGTGTACTGAAGAGAATAGTTGAGAGATGTAGTGGTAGTTGGGAACATCAGCTGTTTTGCAATCCGTATGTACTAAATCAATTTAGTGAATAGTGGAAAACCCCTCTTAGAAGTATATGGACTATAAAGTATTTATCTTCTTCTGTATATGAAGTATGATATCGGTAAGGTTCGTATTCATATTATCCAGTAATATACCATTTAATCAGACCTTGTTCTGGATGGCCAGTGATGCGCGGGGCTGGGTGGGCGCTGGGGGAGGCCCACTTTGAAGCAGGGACACAGAGTAGGTGCTGTAGCCCAGAGGGGGAGCCTGGACCTGGAATACCAACTCATTGACAGCGAAGCCCCTCTCCTTCCTGACCTCCCGTGTGGCTCTGGACACTGGCACAACCTAGGGATGGGTTGGGAGAGAGAAATGGGGGGGGGGCACAGCAAACTTCAATAGATGTCTAGTCTTCAACAATATTTAGTGGGTTGGGAATCGACATATGTGTAGAGGATTATTCACTATACATACATTAAAGAGAGTCTCTTTCTCTTAAATACACAGGCACTGCTACTGTAGGTATTAAAATCATTATAAGTCACTCCTGCCATGGAATAAATATTGTATGCTTAAAAAAAACACAATGTATGATGTTAAGTGCACACACACACTTACCTGACAGTCCACAGGCTTGCCACTGGCATCCGATATGCTGTATGCTGAGCCATTGGCTGGCAGCCTGACTGGCCAGGAGACTGGCCGAGCAAGAGGGTTGTATACATTGACGGAAAACTGCAGAAATTGGGGGGGGGGGTACATTTCAGTAAGGAATGATCTCATCAGTGTGTATTGACTTATCTTATCTGTGTGTATTGACTGTGCATAACCTTTTTGCTGGACTCAGTGAGCGGACACACGCTGATGTTAAGGTAATCACAGTAGACACGCTCTGCAGACGAACCGCTGAGCTCAGCGAGACTGTTACTGACCAACACCTGACACACAGACAGAAAATAAATAAGAGATTGCTTCACTGCCTGGTAAACATGTCAACCTGCATTTCAGACATTCCACAATGCAGCGTGCAGTCATATTTAACAAATAATACTAGAATAATAGACATATCTGCCATATCTTTTTTTTTTTTTTTATCCAATGGAACCCAAAAACAAAGGTTCATAACTCGTCACAATCTATATATCACTTGTTTTTGCTGCACAGTTACAGTACATAAATGTGTACCATATAACTATACACACAGGAAAATTTTTGATATAAAAATAAATAAATAAATTATTGTAATATTTTCTTTAATAAACATTTAATCTAAAAAAATATACACTCACCTAAAGGATTATTAGGAACACCATACTAATACTGTGTTTGACCCCCTTTCGCCTTCAGAACT